>PVLD010012462.1:0-60269 GCA_004027595.1 Dinomys branickii | reverse complement strand
GTACATCTCTATATAAATGAGTACTTGAGTAGGTGTGCATTTATTGCATTAGTAATCTTTTTTGGATTTGTGTAGATTATACAGATTGATTATAACTTTTCTGTAAGTGTTTCCAGCATACGTGTTTCTCTCCTCTTTGAAGCTGTGGATAGGCTGACCATCTTGTTTACATTGCAGGGGAAGCACTTTTCTGTTTTAGTCTTAAAAATCTTGCATCCTAGGAAACGTCCCAGACCTGGGTGAACTGAGGTGACTGCTCACCCTGCTACAGAGAAGGGTGAATGCTTACTTCATTAGAGGTGTTATAATCGAGCTTCTGCCTTTTTTCACTTTTAGGGAAGCCACTGGGTGAAGCCTTAAATAAAAAAGCGGAAGTACCCTTGTCATGTTGTTGCACGTGCCATTCAAAGAGTCCTACACGCAGTGATGTCAACCGAGAGACTTCGCCTCATTTCAGTGGCCCCGGCACACCGCCGCCTGGAAGGAATGGCGCTTCGTCAGCTTGCCAAGGTAAGGTACATTTTTCCTGGCTCTGTTAGTATCTGTAATTGGAGTTTTAGTTATTACTGTTACGTGGTTTAATGTAGATAAATTTAGTTGATGTAATTTTTAGGCAATTATAATAATCATGATGATAAATAATTATAATTAATAATAATAATTATTATTATCTGGCACTGGGATTGAATCTAAGATTTTCATACTGAGTTACATCCCTATCCCTTTTTAATTTTCTTCCTTTAAATTTTGAGACAGGGCCTTGCTAAGTTGATAATTAATACCAACTTATTAGGTGCTGCCTATAGTTAATTAGTTTATTTTTGGAGCCAGGGATAGAAGTGAGGGCCTCTTCACACCCTGCTGAACTGCCCCCACAGCTGGAATCCCCCCCCCCCGGTGTAAATGGGAAGCTACATTCTCAGCCCTTTTTAAAAATTTTTTTTGTTTTGATGCACACTTGTAACTCTAGCCCTTGGACGGCTGAGGCAGGAGGATTGCTGTGAGTGCAAGGCCAGCTAGAGCTACATAGTGAGTTTAAGACCAACCTGAACTACATAGTGAGACTCTTAATTCAAAAAAGCCAAACCAAAAAAATGTGTTGTTTTGAAACGGTTTTGTTGAGTCACTAAATTGCCCAGGTTGGGCTTGAATTTGCAGTCTTCTTGGCTCAGCCTCCCAGCATGCTGGGATGGCAGGTGTGGACCATCATCAAGCTGGGCTTCCAGCTGAAAGTATTTAAAATAACACAAGGTGGTCAATAATCCTTGGACTTTTAAAATTTCGTGGTTTAACTTTGAATATATGGAGACATTTTGCTGGCTTAAGACGTATTTTGATGAAGGTGAAGCAAAATAAATGATTTTTTAGTAATGGATATTTTTTGTAGCCAATATTATTAATTATCTTCTAAATTTCATAGTGTTTGCTCAGAAAATGTCAAATTAGCCTCATTCATACTTGATAAATTTGCTTGATCTTTTAAGATCAGTAACATAAGAAGAATCGGGAATGTAATAGTACTAAGAAAAATGTATTAAAACTAACATAAGATTTTAAAAATAATATTAAAAAATACTTTGGCTTTTGACTGTGGTCAGTTAGGGTTCTTTATAGTCCTACTAGGGTAAATCTGGTTTGTATGCTGATGCTTTTGAATTGTAAGTAAATTCTTTAGTAAGATACAACCTCTAAATATAGAGAAGTCCAAATCCTATGTGTATAGCCTAATGAATGTTTACCGAGTGAGTATATGCACGTAGCCACATCCCGTATGAAACGTGAGACGTCACCAACACTTCAGAGGGCCTTGTTTTCTTTTCTGGTCATCATCTCTTTTTTCCACAGGTAATGTTGATACCCCCCTTCTGTCACTACTATGAATTTTGCCTCTTTATGAAAACAAAATGGTATATGTACTCTTACATCTATCTTCTTTTGCTTGACATTGTATTTATGAGATTAATTCATATTGTTGCATGTACTAGTACCTCTTGTTTCTGTATATTATTTCCTTGTATAAATATACCCGAATTTATCAATCAGTTCTACAGTTATTAGAGAATTGGGCTGTTTTGTTTAATAATAAAATTATGAACATTATTGTGTAAATAACTATTTTCTATTAGCTACGTACCTAAGACAGTATATGTATATTTATTTATTTATTTATTTATTTATTTATTTATTTATTTATTTATTTGTCTTTTTGAGACAGGGTCTCACTCCGCAGTTCAGGATGGCCTACAGCTCACTTTGCAGGCCGGGCTGGTCTCGAACTTGCAACTATCTTCTTGCCTCAGCCTCCCAAGTGCTGGGATTACAGGCTTGCGCCACCACACCCAGCCTGTATAGTTAACTATGGTAGATACTGCCAACATTTTCCAAAATGGTTGAACCAATTTATGTGTTCCTTCATCTTGCTTTTCTCCAGTATAGACATACCTCATTTTATTGCACTTTGCAGATTTTTTTTTTTTGCAAATTGAAAGTTTGTGGCAGTTGTAGAAGTTTGTGCACTGAAGAAGTGTATTGATGATTTTTTTCCCAGTAGCTCAGATGATTGTTAGAATTTTTGAGCAATAATTTATTGTTAAATTTCAGACTGTGCTATTGCATATGTAATAGGTTACAGTATAGTATCCACTGAGAAACCAAAAAAGGCATGAGACTCATTTTATTGCAATATTTGCTTTATGGACACAGTCTGTGAATAAACTCAGAAAAGCTCTCAAGATATGGTTGTATATAAAAAATTTTTATCATTTGTGTAGCACTCAATATTTTTAAAAAGGATTAGACTTCCTCTTGCATGTATGACCCTCTCACTGAGTTTTTTATTTTCCTTTTGTTGTTGTGCTAGGGATCAAACCCAGGGCCAACCCTTATGTTGGTTTTAAGTCTGGAGAGACTCTTAAGGTTTTCTTTCTTAGACTGTGTTATTTAGAATAGTCTGCAAAAATTTGAATCTATTAAGTCACAATAGATTTTCCTATCAAAAGTGCTTTCTCAAAATGTTTGTTATGTGTTAAAGTACTGTAAACTGAATGTTAAGTGTTTTTTAAATGTGTAGTATTTCATGTTTTAAGTTGTGGTATGAAATAAATCTTACATCTTGGTTTTAGTTTTCTTTTGTAAAGATTGCCTCAGTATAAGTTATTTATGCCTATTTTAATTACTTCTTCTGTAAGACTCTCCTGAAAAAAACACACTGGCTGCAAAATTATCTGCTAAGAAACAGGCATCCAAATACAGCAAAGAAAATGATGACTTTCAAGTAGAGAAGAAAAGAATACGACCCCTTGAAACTGCCCAGCAGGTAAACAGAATATGTTGATTGAAATAATCTAGTTATAGTTCAATATGGTAGTCAAGTGTCAATCAAGTTTTCAGTGGCACTTGTAGAAATTAGTTTGGTTGTGTCACATCCATAAATTAAATGGTAGTTTATACTTGATCTTAGCCAAAGGGCCGAGAAGCGATAAACAGTAGTTTATTGTAATTTCATTTTGTACAGTTATCAATTACAAAGAAAGTTGCGATTATAGCAGCTTATTTACTGTATCATTAAAGCAAAATTACATGATGTTTTTCTTATATGAGGATTTGACAGCCAAATATTTACTTAAGTCATATTTTGGTAGTATAGAAACTTTGCACTTTTTTTTTTTTTTTTTTTCTGTACTGGGGATCGAACTCAGGACTTTGCGCTTGCCAGGCAGGCGTTTATGCCACTGAGCTAAGTCCTCATCCCTTTAACTTTGTACTTTTTAAATGGCACTATCCCATTATTTTTATCTAATAATTTTTTGTCACAACAGCTTTGGTATGAATATTCACATTATGGGTATTTTGGCATTGATGGTTTTAGTATAATGACAGGTTTACTTTTACAGAGTTTTTGAGATTGGTACTATATGATAAAACATGTATATTTCTAAAAATTATTAGAAGACCTGAATTGCCAGAGACTTTTAATAAAATATATTTTTTATAGGCGAGGAACGTTTTTTTCTCAGAATAAGAGACTGGAATTTTATTGTTTTTACATTATTTTTTAATTTTTTAAATTTTTTTTGTGGTACTGGGGATCAAATTCAGGACCTTGCACCTGCCAGGCAGGTGCTTATTCCACTGAGCTATATCCCCAGCCTGAGACTAGAATTTTAATAGACTTAATTATAAAGAGCATTAATTGGCCTTTAATCTTTTAATCAAATATGCTCAAAGTATTTACTTTTTTGTTTTGTTTTGTGTTTATTTTTGTTTTTGGAGGGTTACATCTGTAGTGCACAATGGCTTGGTACTTGCTGTGTAGCCCAGGCTGCCTTGAACTTGGCAGCCTCTTAGCTTCCTGAGGGTTGGGATTATAGGCATGCAGCATCTCACCAGCGTCAAAGTGTTGGCATTCTTACGCAGTGCAACTATTCCACAGTTAATATATTTCTGTAAGTAAACCTGGGTTTTAGAAATGGAATGTACTGTTTTATTTTTGCGAAAGCACAAATTATAAATGAAGCATGAATTTATAGAGATTCCCACCTCCTAGAGCTACATAGTTGGATGTTACAAGTAGGGTACAGTGTAAATTGTAAAACATTTATTCTTAGACTTAATTGGTTTTTATTTCTTTTATCCTTTGGTAGGAATGAAATTATCAATTTTTACCCTCTTCTGACTTAATTAAATAGGTGTTTGGCAAGTAGAGAAAAAGCAAGGATACAGTTTGGAAGGAAAACTTAGTGACACTTGTAAAAAAAATTTAATCAAGGTCAATTTAGTTTACCGAATATCTAATAGTAATAATAATAATCAAGTAATTTATTTTATCATGTAGGAAATCATGACTGTATACATTTTAAAATTTTATTCTGAGTTCTTGTCAATGTAGAGTGAGGTTTAAATATTGAGCTATCTTTATTTTCCAATTAAATATGAGATTGAACTTTAAATAGTTTATTTGATGTCTACATGGTAAGATTATTTTATAGGAAGATTATTTAATAATGCTATACTATTGATACATTACTGATTAAAGCTATTTTGGTTAGAATTCAGTAGGTATTACTCTGTTCTTTTCCATTTAAGTGCTATAAGGAGGTACCTATTTGTGCTTTTAAAAATTATTTGATTATTGCCAGTTAGAAATACTCTTCTTTTTTAATATAGAAAAAACCCAAAGAGGTGTGTTGACCTTTGAGACAACTAGCATGTCAATTAATTTTAGCACATTAAACTTCATCTGGCTGTGTGTTTACAGATGAGAAAGCGTCATTGTTTTGAAAAACAAGTACATCGTTCAGATGCACAAGATGCTTCGGGGAGCACTTTGAAACCCACCTCTCCTTTAAGAAAGATAAATGCCTTTTCTTCACACAATGTATGTATTTATGCTGTTCTGTTACAAGAAGAAAAATGGAGTATTTTCCAAATCTAAATCTAGATTTAGATTTTCTAGGTCTAAATCTACTTTTTTAAAAAAGAAAGACTATTATGATTTAAAGAATAGTGAAAAGCAACTCAGAAGTCCTAAGTGCTATCAAGTGTTGTTTACTATGTGAGATGTTAAATATATATATATATGTATATACACACACACACATACATACATACATACATGCATACACACACACACACACACACATATACATACATACAATTTTCTTTTGGTAGTGCTGGAAATTCATCCCCAAGGCCTCACGGAGGCTAAGCAAGCACTCTCTTACTGAACTATATCCTCAGCCCAATTAATATAAATTTTGAGGAGTTAGATCTAAGGTAAAAAGGAATTAATAAGTAAAAACGTTTTTTGATATCTTGTAAGGATGAAGCCTGGTTAGAGTCCACACCACTCGACTCTGAGCACCTAGATTGTAAGCCCAATATCTTGATTGATTTCTCCTTTCAGTTAGATAGTATATTGATGTGTGTGAGCTGTTAATATGAGGGTCTTATCAATAAAGTGTAGTTATATCTATATTTACATCAAGTTTTATTTTTAGATCAAAACTTATATTTTCTTCCTTGGCTTTAGATGACATAATTTTCTATTTCTGTAGAAATAGAGTGTTTTTTTCATAAGCAAGTGATTACTCATGATATTAAAGGTCTTATTTTCTGACAGTGTCTTATAAGTGAACGTTTATTGAACACACTAAATCTCAAATCTCTTTTTGAGTATCAGGAATTGAACTCAAGAGCTTATGCTTGCCAGACAGATACTGTGCTGCTGAGCTATTTCCCTGGTTCTCAGTTAAATCTTATAACTCAAACTGTAACATTTCACTAGTGTGCCGCAGAACCTTTGTGTGTAAGAGGACGTAAGTGATATATGGCATACTAATTAAACATGTATATAATAAACTGACATTATAGCATGTTTACAATGTACAAAAACATGGTTAAGTTCTAATAGTTCTTTTGGGAACTTTGTAATGCAGAACATGAATATGTAAAAAAAAATTTTATATACTTTCTGAATGGTTAGACAAACAAATCCCATAAATTCTAAAGCAAAGTGATCTACAGTTTTCATTTTATTTTTTCCTTCCAAACAAAAAATAGAATAAGTAGCTAGAATAGAAGTAATCATTAGAAAATGTCAGTGCATGTGAATGTCTTTTCATTTAGTAACTTGTTAGTAAACTTAACTATCTCATGAATGTTTAGCATTAAATAGTGCATGGAGTTTTTCGGAGAAAAAGGATTGATAATCTCCATGAACATAAAATAATAAGGGGGATATAAGTAGAGCTTATTTAAAGAATGATACCTTTGGGTCTCATAGAGGAGAACGTTTTTAGGAAACAGACTTTGGTTTCTGTTATAACGTTCTTTTGGCTTTGCAGAGAGACATTATAAATTACAAAAGTATTTTCTATAGACTTTGTATCTAGACCACTGATGGTGAACCTATAGCACGCATGCCACACCAGGCTGTTTGTGTCATGGAAAGCTCTAAAAGTTCACCATCAGTGCCATAGACTGTTTTCCATAGTAACTGATAATTTACATTCTCTCCGACAGTGTATAAAGGTTTCTGTTTTTCCACATCCTCATCAGCATCTGTTATTTTTTTCTTTTAATAGACATTCTGACTGGGGTGAAATGGAATCTCACTGTAGTTTTGAAATTTACTCCTTGATTTCTACAGTGACCCACTGTCTGTTCAAAAGTATATTCAAATTTCACGAGTTTATGTGATTTCTGTAGTTTTTCTTGCTGTTGATGTCAAGTTTCATTCCATATGATCTAATAAGATGCAAGGAATTATTTTGAATTTGTTAAGACCTACTGTATGATCTGATTTGGAGAAAGTTCCATGTGCTGTTGAATGTGTACTCTGTAACTGTTTGATAGAATATTTTTAGGTATCTGTGAAGTCCATTTCATCTGTAGTGTAATTTAGTTTTTTTTTTGTTGAATTTTCCTTCGTTTTGATCTGGGTGCTGTATCTTCTGGTGAGAGGGGGTGTTGAAGTGCATCGTGGGCAAGTACGTGCTTGACGATTGTACGTTTGAGCTACAGCTATAGACAGCAGAAAGGTAGTTATGTGGTTTCAGAACTTAATGGCTTAGTTCTGTTATCCCCAA
The DNA here is from genome assembly GCA_004027595.1 of Dinomys branickii. Lineage (NCBI taxonomy): Eukaryota > Metazoa > Chordata > Mammalia > Rodentia > Dinomyidae > Dinomys > Dinomys branickii. The sequence goes on along the minus strand of PVLD010012462.1, from coordinate 52,680 downwards.
AAAGTTGTCAACATTATGATCTTTATGCTTTTGTTACCTACAGTTGTTATTTTGGACAATTTTTCTCCATAAATTATTTAATTAGCTTAATAAATGCTGTTTTCCTCCAAATTTGACACTAAACTTTGTAGGTTTTCCTTTCATATTTTAATTTTTATTGGAATCACTTAATGTCCAAACCGTGGCTTGGAGAGTTAGATAGTTGTCTTTTTATCTTCCTGCAATCTCTGGTCTCCTCATTGCTCAAATCAGAAAACAGTAGTTGAGTGATCAAATCTGCCCAGCAGGTACAATGCCCTGGTTTTATCCCCAGCACCGAAAAAAAAGAAAATAGTGTTACTACCTTACATGGATAACGTAGTACCCACTGCTTATTTCCTTTCCTGGCATTTTAATTTTCTTATATTGGTAATTAATATATCAGAATGACCACATGGTCAAAACGTTCAAAAAAAGTTAAGAAAAAATTCTGATACTGAGATTGGAATTGTTCCACCATTCATATAGTTTTCTCTAGAATTTATATTCATTCTTTTAGAATATCATTGCATCTGGCAAGATACTGTTACACATTCTTAAGCTTGTTAGTTTTTAATGTAATTATTAAATAGGTGATAACATTTTAGCAAAAGTAGTTATATTTAATTGAATATAACAGCTTACGTTAATAATTTTTGGCTGATACATGTAGTAGAGACTTGGGTCCAGCAGAGTGCGCTGTTGACCTTCTGAGTGTTGAGGTTGGGCTGACCTTGGACTCCCCCTTTCTCCTACCCGCTGTGTTTTCTGCCTTGCCCCCCATACTCCTGCCCTTTTCTCTGTGTAAAGTAGTCTCTAGGATCACAGGAGAAAATGACCAGTTCTCTCTGAAAAGTATTTTACAAGTCATTTTGTCAGTGTTAAATATTTTAGTTAAATTAATTAGCATAACTGCATATATATGGTGGCATGCTAATTGGGTGCCAGACACTTCTAAAAGTATTTTAGAAATATTCACCTAGGAAACAGGTTAAGTGAGCTAATACTTATTGTCAAGTTCTACTAACTTTTCTTTGGATTTGCAGTTGGTAAAACAACACAAAAATGTTTAACTCATTCCTTATAACAGTCCTGTGGGGAAGGTATTAATATTTTCCCAAATTATACACGGGGAAATGGAGACACAGAGTGTTTAAATGGCTTGTTCTTATCACAGAGCTGATGAGTAGAGACTGAATTAAATTGCAGGCAGCCTGGCTCTAAGATAGAGCCTCTCAATCATCTTGCTATTCTGCCTCTGAATCAATCTTCCACATGAGCTTTGAAGGAAAGACACTTCATGTTCGTACTGTCGGGGTCATACGCATCACCCTGGGGATCGCTGTCAGGCTACTTCCTTGTTCAGTCTCCTGACACCTAGTCTTTGTATCTTCACAGTGCCCACGGAAGTTTATGTTACACGTTTGTATGTGTAGATTTAGGTACTTTGTTGCCTCATAGCCAGGATATTCATCAGTCATGTGATGTCTTTCTGCATGTGGCACATATCCCACACTTAGTAGGTACTCACAGTTTTACTCGCATGAGTGAGAGAGAAACTGGTCAAAGTTAAGGAATGCATGATTCATCTTTACTTGTAAATTGTAGCTTTTACTGAGGTATGTATACTTAAGGGGATCTGACAGTATTAAAATTTTTTTCTTTTGCAGCACATTTTGGTTGTAGTTTAAAAATATATTAGCATCTAAAAGACTGAATAATGATTTCAGGGATTGAGATATATTGGCTCGCTTCTTTCTCTTTCTTTCTTTCTTTTTCCCTTTCTCCCTTTCTCACTTGATTGCTTTCTTTATTGAGACAAGATCCCACTATGTACTCCAGGCTGGCTTCCCACTCACGGCAATTCTCCTGCCTCGGCCTTCCGAGGGCTGCAATTACAGGCATGCGCCACCATGCCCAGCAGCACTTAATTTAAACCAAAGATTAGAAGAAACTTTTGATTTCTGTAGCTACCATAGGAACAAGTATTAAATAATGTAAGTAGTTGAAGTATCATTTATTTAGGGGAGCAAAATTTCTGAAATGTATTATATGCCAATCACTTCAAAATAATATTTCTTTGTACAATGATACCTATAATTATGCCATATAATTATGAACCTATAATTATGACACAGGATTTATAGATTCTGTCACTTGATATTTAAATCAATAATATGAAGAAAATAGAGTAGATTTAGTCTTATTCTTACAGGTAAGGAAATTGAAGCCGAAAGATATTAGACGATTTGGCCATGATCGTATTGCAGATAATGGTAGAGTCGTGATTTGAACCTAGTTCTAAAATTCAATGAATATACATTCATGGATTATAAATGAGGGAAAGGAGAGAAGAAGTGAGGTTTTTTGCTAGCTGATGATGAAAAAACAAATTAATACATGAAAGAAAATAGGTTCAGTTATCTGGTGTATCTGGCACTGAAATATTTAAAGCAGCCAGACTGTGGTTGGAGAGAGGTTAATGTACCTTTTATGTTTTGTGCATCTTATCTTTAGGGAGCCAAAGGAAATTTGCAAGTTGATTTTTTGAAAAAATCATGAGTAATAACCACTCTTTGAAAACCCTTTAACAGTATAAACCAGAACAGGTTAAAAATCGCGGTGCTCTCCTTTGTACTACGTCCATCTGTCTTTCTGCTTCTCAAAGGTAAATGACACAAACTCATGAGAATCGCTCTAGATCTATTCTGTAAGTTTACAATACAGATTTTTTATAATTTTATAGTTTGGTTTTATGTTTGCCTGCTTTATTTGTAGGGTTTATTTTAATATATGTATGAGGTCAGGTTCTAATTGTATGATTTTTGAAATAGATGGTCAGTTGTCCCAGAATCACTTGCAGAATAATTTTTCCCCTTTTCAAGTTTTGCTGTTGTCATATATAAGTTGTTATATATACTCGGACTGATTCCTAGAATGGCTTTCACACATTCACATTAATCTTTAACTCAGCTGTCTCCTTAGTATCAACCTCAGATATTTTGCCTAATTTGTGTTCTTACACACACACACACTTAGTTACCCGTTGCTATGTACCAAGCCAGTCATTTATTTAGCTTATTCTTTGGGGATCAGTGACGTAGGCTGGCCTCAGCTGCACATTTCTTCAGCTGGTCTCAGCTGGTCTCCTCATGCGCTGTGGTCAGCTTCAGGTGACCTGTAAGTCGGAAAAGCAGCCCCGCCTCAGGGACTTGGCCGTTGCTGACTGGGACCGTGAGGTGGGCAGCGCTCAGCATTTAGCTGGTGCTGGCCCATTTGGGGCAGCCGCCGGGCTGCAAGGGCAGCAGGAGAGCCAGCCTCAGTGTGCAGACACCTCTCAGTCCTCTGTTGACGGGCTCTGTTGAGATCTGTGGATGTTCCATTCACCAAAGGCAAGTTATGTAGCCGAACCCAGATTCATTTTTTGGTGGAGAGAAAAACAAAGTAACCTTGCAAAGGGGCTTATATACTAAGATGGCAAGAATTTATAGCCATACATCTTTTCCCCCACAAAATTTATAATAAAGGGTATAGCTTTATTTTTGCACTTAGTATATTGTGGTCATAGTGAAGGCTTTTTAACTTTAGATTTTAACTGGTCTTCTTTTTTGTAGTGCAGATTGAATTGAGGGTCTTTGCATAGAGCTACATCCTCTGCCCTTTTTATTTTTTATTTTGAGATAGGCCTCTAAGTTTCCCAGACTGGGCTTGAATTTGTGATCCTTCTGCCTGAGCCTCCCAGCATGCTGAGATTGTAGATGTATGCTACCGTGCCTGATGTGTACTTTTTTGGGGGCAGGGTGGTACTAGGGATTGAATCTAGGACTTTTGTACTAAACTACATCTCTGGCTCTTTTTTATTTTTTTATTTTGAGACAGAGTCTTACTAAGTTTCTCAATTGCCCAAACTGGGCTGGAGCTTGTGATCCTTTTGCCTCAGTCTCCTGAGTGGTGGGACCATGGGTGTGTGTCACTACAGTCAGCTGTTAAATTTTTAGCTTGTTCTTCTGGCTCAGAAATTTTAAGTTTTTAAAAATTTTATCTATTTTTATTTATTTTTGAGGCAGGGTCTTACTGCGTAGTTCAGACTGGCCTTGAGTTCGCTGTATAGCTGAGGCTGGTCCCGACTCATAGTGATCCTTCTGCCTCAGCCTCCCAACTGCTGGGACTACAGGTGTGTGCCACCACAATTGGTCAGAAAATTAAGTTTTAATGTAGTTGAATTGATCAATGCATTCTCTTATATACAGTGCTTTTGTATCACAAATATATTTTTGTTCTTTTTTTGCTACCAGGAGTCAAATTCAGGACCTTGTGCTTGCTAGACAGGCACTGTGCCACTGAGCTGTATCACTGGCCCGATAGATAGATAGATAGATAGATAGATAGATAGATAGATTTTTTGTTGGTACTGGAAATTGAACTCATGACCTCAGGCTTGCCAGGCAAGCGCTTATGCCGCTGAGCTATATCCCTGGCCCTACAGATATATTTGTAAAGTTTAATGTTTTGTATTTAAGCCGTTAATCCATTTGGAATTGTTTTGCATCTTTCAGGATAATCGTCCAACTCAGCACCCTCCATTGTTAGTGTTTTCTTTCCCTAGTGATCAACAATGCTATTTTTAAAAACATTGAGTACAGGCTTATAACGAGTCCTCATTTCTTTTTTTTTTTTTTTTTTGAGTCCTCATATTTTATAAGAAAGATCTGTTGGTTGTGATGGTGCATTCCGGTAATTCCCCCACTCAGGAGGCTGAGCTGGAGGATCTCGTGAGTTCAAGGCCAGCCTCTAGCCTGTACATTTTGGATGTAATTTTTTCTGTGTGAGTAGTTGTCAAACTAAAGAAGAGACTGATTATAGCTGGCTGCCTATTTCTACAAATAATTTTTTTCTTTTAGGAACACAGTTTACATTTATTTAGATATCATCCATAGATGATACTTGTTCAATAGTAGAGTTAATTAGCTTTGACAGAGGCCATAGGGCTCACAAACTCTGAAATACATTCCCTCTCGCCTTTAGAGAAAAGGTTTTTCAAACTTTTCTATTCTATTTTAATCTCAGGCCAGACGTTAGTAGGGATCTCTTGCCTTAGCTGCAGATTTAGCTAAGGGCGAGACGATAGACTGAGTGAATGATTGCTTGAGTGAGTTCACTTCCGCAGTGGTGATGCTTTTGGGAGCTGGTGTCATACAAGTACGGATAGAGTCAGCCTCAGAAATTTCTAATTTTCTTTATCATGTTGAGGGAGCTTGGGGAATATTTGAGGTTAAGTTGATAATTAGCTCCTTGTTATGTAGAAACATTTAATGAAATGTGTAGCAATTCAGTGACATAAGTGTATGATTTAGTGATAATAGAACCTACAGTTGTCGTATAGAAAGTGTCTCGCTCATACCTGCTGGGTAGACAAAGGTAACTTCACTTCAGAAATCTAGTTTTTTAAATTTTATTTTAAAGAGAATTGTAGAAAAAAAACAAGAGCAAAATACAAAACAAAGCAAGAGCATTAAAAATGATGCAGGTTTTAAACCAAATGATAGGGATTAACAATGGGTGTGCTATTGTATGTTGTTATCTTCAGTGAAGTTGCTCAGATTACCAGATGTGTGGAAGATTGATCAAACCATTAAAGAGAATAAGAAAATAATAATTTACAAAAGCATTAGGAACAATACAGAGTTTCACTAGACAAGGTGGTAGGAATTCACCAATGGTTGGTATATTCTAGAAATCTAGTTTGTTAACCAATTATCTGGTGAGTAGACCTACTGTATTTTTAATTTTTTTTTTTGGTACCAGGAATCGAACTCAAGACTTTGCACTTGCCAGGCAGGCGCTTGCGCCACTGAGCTATATCCCCGGCCCCGAGACCTACTATATTTGTTGTTTAACTTTTAAAAAATTTAGCTCTCAAAATTATAGAATCGTGAAAAAAGTTGAAAAATACAGTTATCTTATATGATGGGTCATAGAATCCAGGTGCACAACACACAGTTTATTCAGCGTCTTCAAGGGAGAGTAAATCTCTAGGCTCCTTTCGGCTGTGACAAATCTTTTCCATGCATGCCCAGATCCTCTTCAACAAGCACACCCACAGAGGGTGAGGCAGTGGCATGGGTGAAGGTTGCATGTGCCAGTGGGGGACTCCTCCTGACGCCCCACATAGCATCAAGACCTATGTGCACTGCTACTCACTGTGTTTTTATGTTTACTCTCTGCTCTGTGGTATAACGATATTATCAAAAATGTCACAAAAGGTCTGCAAACACCCCTGTGGGCAACAGTGATAAGGAAAGGAGGACCATTTATGTGTATGTACAGCACAGAAGGTTGGGCACTTGGAGAAACTGGACAGCAGCTTGTGAAATGCCTTACAGAAGAGTGTGCTGTTGAAACGACCCATTGTATATTACCCGAAGAAACAAAGGGATAAAATATTGAAGATATGTGCTGAACGCGATGAATGAAAGCTAATAAAAGGTAGAGAAACGCTGCATAAAGCTAAAATGAAGAAGACTGACCAACTGTTGCAAAAGTGGATCTGTTATCGTCATAATGATCACGTGCCACTAAATGGTACGCTGACCGTGAAAGGAGCAAAGATCTATTGTGACGAACTGAAAATTGAAGGAAACCGAATATTCAACAAACTTGAAGTGTCCGATACTATGAAGTATCTGCTGATCGCAAAGGAATGTAGAAATTCATTGATGAATTTGCCAAAGTCATTGCTGATTGGTATTTGAGAAGCCAAGGTAGGAGTATTATAAGTTGGAGGCCAGCCTGGGCTATCTAGCAAGATCCTGTCTCAAAAACAAAAACAAACCAAAATAAAACCAAAAAAGAAACCCCACCAGAATAATGTTGATGAAACACCACTGTTATGTTGTTATTGCCCCAGAAAGACAGTGATTTACAGCCCTGAGACAGCTACAGGAGTTAAGGATGCTGAGGATTGAGTATTTGCCGGGATGTGCTAATTTAGCTCACACGTAGAAGTGTAAACTTGTGACAGGCAAACAGTTGCACTCTTGCTGATTTGAAGGAGTGAACCTCTTATCAGTTCATTATTGTAACAGATAGGCCTGGATCTCCAGGCACATCTCTTCTGACTGCTTTCACGTTGTACCAGTGGTTTGTGCTCACTGCAGAAAAGCCAGACCGCATGACAACCATGGCCATTTATTTGAGCTAATTAAAATTAAAATGTACTTTCTCAGTTGCATTAATCATATTTTAAGTGCTCAGTAGCTCAGTGTGTGGTTAACAGCAAGTGCCCTGAGTAGTGCAAGTATGGAACATTTTGTCATTGCAGGAAATCCTCTTGGGTGACCCTGTGTTAGTGGCTTATAGGTTGATAATTTTTATTTTTGTCTTTTTTTTTTTGGAGACAGGGTCTCTCTGTGCACTTCGGGCTGTTCTTGAACTCACTTTGTAGCCCGGGCTGGCCTCAAACTCTCAGCAATCCTCTTGCCTCAGCCTCCTAAGTGCTGGGATTACAGATATGCGCTACCATGCCTCGCCTATATGTTGATTGCATCTACTTTTCAGTGCTCACGAAGGAAGCAAAACAGTTTTTTATAGGTTTTGTTTATTGCATTGTGGCCAATGTGTGGAAAATGACTTGAATAGGGTAATATTTTCTCACTTTAAAAACTTTATTGAAGACAGTTTGAAAAATAGCAAAATCAAGGCCAGGCGTGGTGGCACATGCCTGTAATCCCAGCACTTGGGAGGCTGAGGCAGGAGGATCGCCGCAAATTCAAAGCCAGCCTAGGCTGCAAAGTGAGTTCCAGGTCAGCCTACAATGCAGACTGCATAGTGAAGCCCTCAAAAAGACAAAAAAACAAAGATTTGAAAAGAAAGAAAAATACCAAATCCATAAAGGAGAAAATAATTATCTTCAATCCAAAGAGTTAGGACTTTAAAATAATTCTCTAATGTACAAGTAGATTAATTTTCACCATCTAAATAATACATAGACATTTTTGGCACAGGTGGTGTGTTCCTGAGTTCATTTTGATTTGCAGTTTGATTGTTTAGATTTTTAAAATTTTAGTGCTGGGGATTAAACTTGTGGTGTTGCATGTGCTAGGCAAGTGCTCCAGTGCTGATCTGTACCTATAATACCAATTGTTTGGACTTAATGATGAGATGGGCACATAAATTTATTACATCACATTGGAAAACCTGTGCCAGATTTTCTCACTGCTGTGATGCTAACTAAATTTGACCCCATGAATGTGATGACCACCCATGTTTCTCAATTGTGAAGGTATATTTTCTTTGCATAATTAATAATCTGTGGGATGTTACTTTAAGATTTTGTGAATATCCTGTTGCCTTACAACTTTTCACTCAGTGATCTTAATACCCATTTGCATAGTTTACCTGCATTAGTTATTATAGGAGAGTTATAAAATGATTTTAAAAATTTTATCATTCTGCTTAAAATTTTTAGCTGGCATTTCTCTGTAAAGTACAGCTTTCCTTCTCCTCCCTCCCATTTGTCTATTTTTTTTAAACACCCCAGGTATTTATCATGCAGTTGGTCAGTGTGACCCACCACTGCTTTGAGACTCACTGCTCTAGTCACGTCTGTGTAAAATGCTATTGCATAAGGAGAGTTTTTATTTAAAGCAGGTCACTCATATTTATGTTTGTTAAACTAATTCTTATTGCATAAGATTGGTGTAATATAAATTTAGATAAAAATTATCCCCCTTTGGATCTTTTTTGATTAATTCTACTGAAACAGACTTCAGAAACAGGCAACTGTGTTAAGGAATTCCCCATTTACACTAGGCAAGAAAGTAAACAGTAAGTGGAGAGTAGGGTAACAAACACTTACGGTATCAAAAAACAACCGTGAAAAGGATCTGTCTTAATGTGCTAGCCCATTGCAGTTTAACATATTGCTTACAACCGTCACAATAGAATTTGAGTGACTTCAGTTACACATTCCAGGAGACTGGCAGTCTGTTACAATCAGAGTCTGAACTTCAGAGCAGGCTAATTTACAGCGATGGGATGAAGAAAGTTGTGGATTTGTATTACACACTCTCACCTGACACTGTATCTGATCCCTTCCTCGCTGATTGACATCTTGAATGAGCTCTTTGAAGCAAGTTCCAGCTTAATTAAAACGTTTGCTTGGTTAGCAGTGATCTGTGAAAGCCTGTGATAAATATTGAATCAGGTTCACCTGCTGGTTGCTGTGAGTGGATAAACAGCTGCTTTGTGCAGTTTAATCATGAAACTGGCAGTAAAGTACTACTACTGTTTGAATTTTTTAAAAAAGAATACTTGAAAAGGTATAGTTATGTCACTTCTGCTATCTTACCTGGAGTGTGTGCTTATGTGAGATTTTGCACAACAGGCATTCAGTACCTGTTTAGATGGCTTGGACAACAGCAAGGGGCTGATAAAGTTAACAGTAAACCTAAAGATCATAGTATAGTTCAGGGCTCGTTGGCACTTTAACGCTAGCTTTCCATGTGCACAGCCTTTGAAATAAAATGGACAATATTTTGCTTTTTCACCTAGATAGGTAGATTAAAGTGATCCTGTTAAAACTTGAGGATGAATTTAGCGTCTTCACAAATTCACTGTGTACTTTGTAGCAGCGACTTGAAGAATTGTTTTAGATTACTTTCTCTGTCTGTAAAATAGAGTTCACATTGTGAATGAACCAAGTATTTTAGCTTTCTGTTAATATTAGGTAGTTAACAAACAGTAAAATAGAGATGAATTTAAAAGCAGAGGACAAACCTTTATGAAGTTACCTTCTTTTGACTGTCACTTTGTTTCTTACAGACTCAATGTGGCTTTTAACCTTTTTTAAAAAAAAGACAATGCTGCTTTCATTTGATGCCCATTATGAAGTCAGATGTAAATTATATAATAAAGCCCTTATTCAATCAGTCACAGTCCCCCTTGAGGACCAGATGACAGGGATCGATTCACTTACTTGAGATGGGTGGAAAAAGCCAACCTATAATCCCAGCTACCAGGAGGCTGAGGCAGAAGGGTAGCAACTTTGAAGGCAGCCAGGGTTACTCAATGAGACTTCGACTCAAGAAAGTAAAAAGGGCTGGGGATGTTGTTCAGGATTTGAGTGCTTGCTTAACACTGGGTCCAGTCTGTAGTACCAGCACCAAAAACAAAAACCATCCATGCAAAATTGTATTGTGGTTTCTGGGTGTTCACAAACCCTCTGTAACAGTCCATGGACAATTGCTTCTCAGCCTTTTGGCTAAGATCAAGTGTAACAGTCCGTGGACGCTAAGGACTATTTCCTAATAAATTAGGTTGAAAACTTTGGGTAAGAAATGATTAATATGAAAGCTATTCTTCTGTGCTTAAGCAACTGAAGAGAAACCAGAATACATTTGCTAGGCTGACCTTTAAAGCATTTTGCAGTTATATTGTTCACCACAGTCTTTAGCTCCAAGGATTATGTTTGTAGTGGTGATTCCTAATTCTTTACTTACAGGTTTTATATTTTTTATTCCTATCATCAATTTATTTGGAATTTTGTGAGAATTACATTTAAGTCATAGCTTGCTTAATATTTTACATTAATGTATGTAATTCTGGCTGGGGATATAGCTCAGCAGCACAGCGTCTGCCTGGCAAGTGCAAGGTTCTGAGTTCGATTCCTAGTACCAAAAAAAGGTTCTGCCTCATGCTTTTTTATATATACACATACATACTTCCATTGGTAGAAAAATCCTATCTATTCTTCTGATACACTTAACATGTTTTCACTACTGAAATAATGGAGCAATTGTATTTCTCTTGCATCTGTCTTAATGAGCAAAGGTTTCTATACCACATATACCTACCAGTGACATTCTGGGTGTAAGGATATTTGTATCTTTGATTTTATTAGATTATCAGTTTGTTTTTCAAAGTGTATGTGCCACTTTATACTTGTATCAACAGTTTATAGGTTCTTTCCTACCCTCTCCCAACATCTAATCTGAAATGGATGTGAAATGGAAATTATGGTTTTTGCATTTTCCTAATTACTAATGAGGTTGACCATTAAGTTGCATATCTTTTCAGATATTTCTTGGCCTTTCACCTTTTGGCTTGTGATTTTCCTGTTCTTAGCTATTTATTGAATTTGTCTTTTAAAAATGGATTTATTGGAACCCTTTATGTGTTAAGTGCTGATTCTCATTTTGTTATGTGTTACTAATACCTTCTATTAGTCCATCTCTTTTTACCTTTTTTAAAAGCAGTTATCTTTTCAAGTAGAAGTTTTACATATTAATGAGGTTATGTTTTCAGTATTTGTGCCTTTGAGTTATTGTCTGAATGAATCCTTCCCTACATTTGGATTATAAAGGATATTTTCTTATATATGAACACTGACCAAATAGCCTGCAAAGACTAAAATATTTACTCCCTGGCCCTTTATGAAAAAAGTTTGTTGGCTCTTGCTCTGCATTCTGTAATTGAAAGTTTTTGTTTTTCCCTTATGGAATATAACATGGATCTTGTTATAGATGATTTAACTTAAATATCAATCAGTAATTTTATGAATTGAGTTTATAGTTTACTCTTACAAAAATTATAATTTTGTAATTGCACTCAGAAAATAATGCACTTAGAACTAACTTTAAACCATCCCTTAATTAATGAATGAAACTAGTATTAATAAACTCCCAAACTATACTTTATAGAACAATTAAAGAGAGAAGTAGCATGTTAGTACGATGAGGTGACCCTTGTTACTGTATTTCTACTGGGATTAATATATCAGGGCTTCTAATGTTTCTTAAATGAATGGATTAATGAAAAAAGGTAATACATGTGAAATGCTTAGCTCAGGGATAATCTTAATAAATGGTAGTTATTATTCATAATGAACACATAAATATATGTTTGTCACATACAACTAAAGGGGTTCAAATAGCATTTGGTGATTTTTTTTTTTTTCTTAACCTCAAATAATAATTTGTCCTGTACTTTTTTTTTTTAAAGCTAATCTTTTGGTTTTAAAATACCTTTCTGAAATATAAAACACTTCATGTTAGGATATTACCTAAGTATCTGTTAGATTTTAAGAATGTGATGTGTTGTTATAGCAGTTGGTTCAGGGACTTTTAGTCATAGACCAATTAAAAACAGAGTTATAGTTATATACACAATACCATGGTGAGTGAATGAGTCACATAAAAAAATGTAAGATAGTTTTTGTATTAAGGAATTTGCAGTGTGGTTGGAAAGGCAATACATGCACATGTGGAAAGTTATGAAAAATATATTACTGTTTCATATACCTAGTTTCCCCTTTATTTCATAGGAATCAGCTTTTTTGAGTCTTTCTTCCTTTCTTCTTCTTTATATGTTATTTTTTGTACTAAATATACCCTCGTCTCTGTTTTTAAAACTCAATTGATAGTCTCCTTTTGGGAGCTCTCCTAATACACACATTATCACAGCAACAACTTCTCTGGTAGTGAAGTTAGTTTCTATTTCCTTATCATTTTTAATTTCTAAAAGTATTCAGTCATTGTGTTTATTTTTCAAGATGTAGGTATTCTATTTTGGGGGAGTGTGTCATGAAAGTTTGAAAAAGTCAAGAAATTCAGCAACTGACGTTTAGTATCTTACTATTTGAGCTTCTGATTATAACTTTATGAAAAGAGTAGTGGCAAGGCCTCAGCAGTTGGCTTTTCTTTCAAGATTAAATATTCTAGTCCTTCCTCCTTTCAGAGAATGTGGGTAATATATGTTTATGTAATAGGACAATAGAGAAAATAGGAATTATTAAACAGATGGAAAATTTTCTAAAAGTCCTTGGTTGCTGGTCTTCTAAAAACAGTTTTGGCTATTGTAAATTTGAAATATAACTTTGAACAGTCAAGTTCTGCATATGGAACTATTAACAGCTGTCACATCCACATGTGTCCTTCATATTTCCCTTTAAATATTACATTTTTGTTGTTATTAGTGTAGGGTTTACTTGCTTTTTGTTGAAGGAAACAGACTTTAAATTTATTCTAGTTTCCTAATAAAATCTCTGTAAATTTAAAGAGAAAAAGGAAAACATGCTTTCGACAGATAAACCTAAAAGACACACACACACACAAAAGATAAACCTGATTACTTGTTAGCAGAAGCAATATTTAATGAGACATATAAAACTATATAGTTTTATTTGTCTAATTAAGACTCTTGGGTCACAAAGGATTTCAGAGAAAGGCCATAAAATGTTAGCCTGTTAATTGCCTTGGGGGAATATTCTGACCTCCTGTTCTTGCTATCTTCAGAAATTCTTTCTCTTTCTGATAGCATTTAAAATTACTGATTTTGTTGTAAGTAATTCTTTTGTTATTAAATAAATGTTTCCTTTGAAGCTTTTGTTTTAATGCCATGTTCAGTTTTTCCATTTCCAAATATAAATGTACCAAATCCTTTAAATGAAAGCTTAAATAAAACATCTCTTCTGAAGAAATAATTTCTCTTTAATAATTGAAAGGAAAAAGAATCAACTATCTTAATTTCTGTCTTATACTCTACTTATCTAATCACTCATTGAAAACCATTTTTTTAGGAGTCTACCTTGAAAATGGTCATGGTTTATAATTTTCTGAATTATAATATAAAAATTACACAGTGAAGCCCTGTCTTGGGTTTATTTATTGTGTATATTTCTATATCATCTGAATTTGGGTAGTCAGTAATTAAAAGATGACAAACTTTATACAATTAATGTTGAAAAGTATTACATCAAAAAGTAGGTTTTCCAAGCCTTGGGATAGAATCATTTTTAAATTACTTTTATCGTTGGATCTGATGCATCCGTATAGCACAAAAAAACAATGTATTGGGCCTGAGCATCCTTATATTCAAGTGAATTTACCAGTATCGGGAGGAAGAAAAATAAAATTGAGTAAACAAATTGAAGATGGGAAAAAGTAAACTAATTCTGCTACCTAGAGTTACCTCAATCGTCGTGGGATATTAATTAATTAATGTGATGATTGCAAAGACCAAAAAAGAGCTGTCAAAGCATCATGATATAATTTGCCTTCCATTTTCTCTGTGACCACAAGTTGTTGGATATTGCAACATATGTAACATAAACCACATGTCAGCTGTTTCCTGCCTCACTGTTGACAAGAGCACCATTCATAACTCTTCTTTTTATCCTCTCAGTGAATAAGTAATTATTCAATATAGAAGGCAGGATATTTGGAACTGGCTATTTAATGTGGCAGCACTCTGTAATAATACCTGCTGTTACTGGCAACCTGAGAGCGGAATGTAACAATTCCAGCATGGCTGTAACTTTATCTACTTTGACTGACTGTTTATTTGGCACATCAGTGAACCTTTTATCCCAGTGAGTGACAGCTCCAGAAGGGTCACATTCACATCCATTCTATCACGTATTGTAATATTTAATGGCGGACAAGGTTGAGCGAGACTGGGAGTAATTTGAACTTGGTTTTCCACTGAGTTGAAGGTAAAAGAGCTTGATCCTCAGTATTGTGGTGTAACATGCTATATATAGAGTGAGCATTTGTTTATGAAGACTAATCTTACTGATTAAAATTAAAAAAAAAAACTTAAAAACCTTAAGAAAGTAATTGTTCTACTAAACTAAAATTCTCCAGTACAAATTCTTGTAGATTAGTGCATTTTTTATCTTTTTTCCCTTAGCAGTGACCACCTCACAGTATTTTACTTTAACAAGGCTTAAGTTTGTTTCATTTGGTATGCTAATTGAGGCTTTGAAGAGAGTAATTATTCAGAATCTATGAATTCTGAAGTGTAGTATTAAAGTTGAAAAATTTTTGTTTTGTGAATTTGGAAACAGGAAACAAGGCAAATATTTGACTATACTTCTTATGTTCCATGTGGTGTATTTAAGGAGACATTTATATAACTGTTTAACTGGTAAAACTGAATTACAAATGAATTGTCCAGGCAAAGCTATCCTGGATAAAAATTTTATCTGGTTTACTCTCCGTGGAAGGAAATTAGATTTCAGATATACTTGTCCCAGACAAACAACCTGCTTTCATGTTAATATTTTACATCATTTTCATACCTTTGCAAAAAGAAGAAATTTCTTTATTCATTTTGTTAGTGATATTTGAAATTTACTTTTATATTTTTATGTTTGTGTAAACTTGTTTAAAATGTTCTTTTAAAATACATTAATGTAGAGTATTTGAACAAAGGCTATGAGCAAAACTATCAATTCTAAACTATATCACACAAAACCTAAGCAAAAGTCAAAATTACTTTGTCATAACAGTTTTATAAGAAGGGTTAAAATGTACTTGAAACATTTGGAATTGGCAAGGTAAAGTAGTATGTTAGAAAGAATGCAAATATGGAAACATCGTTTATAACCTTTTTTTCCCCCTTCTGGTACTGGGGATTGAGCCCAGGGTCTCTGCCTGAACTATATTCCCAGCCCTTTTTATTTTTCATTTTGAGACAATCTCATTAAGTTGCCCGGGCTGGCCTTGAACCTACAATCATCCTGCCTTAGCTTCCCAAATACCCGAGATTTCAAGGGTGCCCCACCATACCTGGCTCATTTATAACTTTTTAAAAGAGAAAGAGGAATACTTTGAAATGGAGTTTTTTCTTTAATAGCAAGTGTACTATCTGGAAATTTTCTTTTTGACAGATGGTGATTCATTACTTATAAGTTCTGATTTCCATAAGTAGTTTGGTAACACTTTTTATGGTAGTCCAGATATTTCTTACCTTTTCTCTCCTTTGTTACAGCCCCCTGGCCACTGTTCTAAGTGCTGTTGTTCTACTAAACAAGGAAACAGTCAAGAGTCTTCAAATACCATTAAGAAGGATCATGGGGGGAAATTCAAGAAGCCCAAAATATATTTTGGGACACGCACACACAAGCAGATTGCTCAGATTACTAGAGAGCTCCGGAAGACA
Organism: Dinomys branickii; assembly: GCA_004027595.1. NCBI lineage: Eukaryota > Metazoa > Chordata > Mammalia > Rodentia > Dinomyidae > Dinomys > Dinomys branickii. The sequence continues at coordinate 36,720 of PVLD010012462.1, read as the reverse complement.
GCATATTCAGGCGTCCCAATGACTATTCTCTCCAGCAGGGATCATACTTGTGTCCATCCTGAAGTAGTTGGTAACTTCAACAGAAATGAAAAGTGTATGGAATTGCTGGATGGAAAAAATGTGAGTAAAATTGTTTTGTTATACAAAAAAATAGGCTGAAAAGATTCAGATTACTTAAGATATGTTTTACCTGTACTTTTATACTGTTAAATAACTTTGGAAAATAAAATCATTGCTGGTATTTATTTTTTTTGAAAAATAATTTTACCATAAGAAGATCTTTATTCAATTTTCAAATTGTAGGCTTAGGTTCTAAAGCTTAGAGATCTTTAATTCCTTAAAATTAATTTCCTTATAGTTAGATGTTATCTTAATATTTCTTTTAAATCCCTTTACCAAAAAAGTCATATGTTGATGATGTCATATGAAACTATTTAGTCTGTGTAGACCTCATTAATATATTTTACATATTTAAAAACTTCAAAAGAAAATTAGGCAGTCTGAGCAAATTTTTAAATGGTTTTTAATTGAATGTGAAATACAATGTTTATTCCACCTTGTAATTCTAATTAGTACAAAGTTCTATTTTAAAAGTTAGATTTTTAGCTCATGGATGGTTTTGAACTTTTCCAGGGAACTTACGAATGTGGGTAAGGCAGAATAGTCTTCCCAGCTATAAGGTTTATGATTTTAAAATATTTTGTGGAACAGTATTGTTTTGGAGTCTTGTGTTTCAGTATAACTAATTTACCTTATAATTGAAGTTGTAAGTATGAACGTCTACTCAGAAACTATCAGTAAACTGATATATGAAGTGGCCATTATATATAAAATATAATGTATTTTGAAAGTTTTATCTTTTATTAGTATTTTATCAAAGAGAGTTGATTCTAAACAAAAGATTGTGAGCTATGGCCCCTCAACTTTCATCTTATTGATATATCACTTCCTACCACATAATGTGAATAAATGATTTTATATTATGATTTCTTTCTCAGTGCATTAATTAAATGAGAATTTATTCAAGCTGTAGGGATATTTAAACGATACAGTAGATATTCAAACATTATAAAATTATAAAATAAAATTTGTAAGATGCTGCAGTAAAGTGATTTGTTCAGAACCAGGTAGAAAATACAGAATTACTGAATCAAAATCATGGTTGAAATTCTACTCATATTTATTTCCATGTAGTTCTTTGTGAGGAACTGTGAAATCTTTTTACTGTATATATTTTAAAAGTTCTTTTAAAGGAGAGATGAGAATATTAAAAATTAAATGCTAAAAAAAGAAGTAGCTGTTATGTAAAACATCACAAATTTCATGCTTAGGTAGGTTTCTTTCCAAAAGAAGTGATTTGCTGAACTCCTCCCATGCTTGAATTTCTTTTTAGCTATATAGTCTATGAAAGATTTGCTGGCATTGTGATTATATTTTAATCTTTTTTACTTATTATTGAGGAAATTCCAAATCTAAAAAATACATACATTGATAAGATGCATTGGTAAAAGTAACTAAAAAGTTTAAGGCAGTGTATTGTAGGCAGACAAGCTTACAGTTTTCTAGAATCCTAGAATGCTGGTTATATTTTTGATCTTTATTCTCATAGATTTGAATTATGTAAAAAATAAAAAGAAATTCAGTAGACTTCCATATTCACAATTATTCATTGGTCTTTTATTTGTCCTAAAGTGAGCAAGAATTTTGTTTTTGAATGTTAGTAACACAAATACTTGAAGATACCTGCTTATGGGTTGCTTTGACCTAATTGTAATCCTGCCTCAGAATGCTTGCCTCATGGGCGTATGGGAACCATTCTTTCTCTTGTTCCTAAGCCCTGAGAGTAATTTGGTATTGTAATGAGGGCCAATTACAAAGTCACCATAGGTGTCTGTGTTTACCACGGCTGAATCACTAAAGCGAAATGATAAATAGATAACTGACAGTTTGAGTGAAAAGAGTTTTAAGTGTGATAACGCTTCAGTTGACAGACTCCCCCAGGGTTGTGTTACACAGCTAAAATGGATGGGCTTTTCTGGTTTTGCTATCAGTCTCTCCAAGGCTGTCATTCTAAGTGCCCTTGAAGTGTAAACGTTCTGATTTTTTGGCTTGATCTGAAGGCACATGTGCTTTTGTTCACTATTTCTTTTATTAAAGTGCTCTCATACTAGAAAAGTATGTACTTTCTGTTAGAAGTTAATTTGTGTAGCAATTAAGAAAAAATAGTTTTAACTACAGTTAGAAATCACAATTCTTAAGTAGTTTAGATGCAGAATATATTCATCCATTAAAATGAGACTTAGCAGTTCACAATCATAGATTTTGAAGGCATCTTAGTGATCATTTTGTACAAAGATGAACTTTCAGAATTGTATAGCAAATGCTTGAAATGCTTGAAATGAAGAAATGGTAAACATCAAATTATTAAAGAGTCCGTATCAGACTCAGTATGAAAGATAATGGGCGCATCTCCACCTGTCTGTGCATCTGAGAATCCCAGTTTTAGAGCTGGAGGGAGCTTTCAGAGATGGTACAGCCAGTGATTCAGAAGGAATTTTAAAAGGCTACTTTTCACCTACTCTTTTGATGCTTTTAGTCCTATGAGAAAAATGGATCCTAAAGTATGTCCAGTCAGACAGGAGATTATTAGCAAAGCAGGAACTAGAACCCAAGTCTGTAACTCTTACTTCTATTTTGATTACACTAAGAAAGGAAAAAAAGGTATTAGAGTGTGGGGGAAGGTGAAAGATTAAAAAAATAAAAAGCAGTCGATTAGAAAAGGGTAGCAGTTAAATAAGTAAATGAAAATAATTTAGAAGGCTAAATAAATTTAGTTAGGTGAGGCCTCCTTTCCTGATAATTATTTTTAGTATTTTGGAAAAGCAAGATAGCTTCCCTGAACAAGGGTCAGAACAAACTTTAGGAAAACTAGTCTCCAGCTGTTCCTGTCTTGGCTTTTGGTGTGCTGACATTCTTTTATGGGTTATAAAACTTTAATGGTTTATTTTATTTCTAATAATTTCTAGGAACATCAGTGTATTTAATGATGTATATGTTTTGAAAGTGTAGGTTCATCTCCTTTGGGATAGTTTATAGCTAAAAGGACATACATACATTACATGTATACATATATATACATAAATATACACATCCATATATATAATTCTTTGTGCTTATTAAAGATAAATTAGGAAAGTTTTTTTTACTTCAAAATCACATTTAATTTTTATTAATACATGGAATTAATGAAAATAAAAATGTCTCATTCTACCATTTAGTGCCAGAGGACACTGGAAAAAGAAAAACAATACATGTACATCATTAAAAGAGTAAAAATTATAGACAAACACTAAATAAGAAGAAAAACTCTGGCTTGGAGCTTCTCCTGTCCCCTGAGCCAGTTATTTCAAGGAAATTACTATAAAGTTTTATGTGCATTCTTCTAGAACATGTAGAAAATGCATTTGCTATAATATGTGCATATTTATTCTTTTAAAAAACCTACATGAACCGCATCATTCTATATACATTGTTTAGTAACTGTAACTGTTTTTTGCTATTTTATTTTTAAAAATTTGTATTAGTACCAGTTTGTAGTACATAATGATTATTCATTGTGGAGAATTGGGAGAATTGGTGCATTCATTGTGGAGAATTGGTACATGTACATAACACATTTCAATTCTTTTTTCCCCTTGCTCTTTTTTTTTTTGCCAGCATCAGATTCATTTATTTGTAAGTTCTTAAAAAGTTAGTTATACATATAGATTAATAACCACACTAGTAGATCAAAAAACATAGTGCACATTAACATACTTTTTAGAAGGTGTACCATATCAGCACATAGGCAAATGTAACTCATTTTTAAGGGTGATATGTTTTATATGAATTAATCATCTGTTTAACGTGTATTCTGTGGGTGGTTGACCCATTTATTTACAGTTCTTTTGTGTGTGTGTTTTTGTCCTGCTATGTATCCCAGGCAAGCCTCGAACTTGCTATGTAGGCCAGAATAACCTTAAACTCACGGTGTTTCTCCTGTCTCAGCCTCCCGATGGCTGCAATTACAGGCATGCCCTACTTTGCCCTGTTTCCAGTTTTTAGCTATTAAACAGCGCAGGGTCTATATACTGTATATTAACATTAATGGTTAAATTTAAAATTTGACAGTTTTTTTCTTACAAATTGATGGTGTACTGCTACAAGAAGTTTATACTTTTACTAAAATTGTGCATTTATATTAATTTTATACATTTTAGGGTAGTGTATGAGGCACTTTTGCTAGAACTGGCTTTTATCAAACATTTTTAAAAATGCATGTAGTATGACTTTTACTTTCAGTAATAGCAAAGGACATTAGTGGATAACACAAAAGAAGAAACCAGTTACTGTTGAACCTCCTACAGAATGTTAAATGTTGTCGAAAACTGTAAAAAAATACAGGGCTGGGGATGTAGCTCCAGTAGCAGGGCTCCTGCCTGGCAGCGTGAGGCCCTGGGTTTGATTCCTGGTACCAAAAGAAACCAACCAAACAAAAAACAACACCTCAAAATAAGCAGATTCTATTTTTCACCTTTAAAGAGGCGAACATAAGAAAGGAGTATTGCTGTTAATGAAGAGGTAGAAATGGGCAATGTAAAATAATACATACTTTCTGGAGGATAGTTTAGGAATGTTTTCAAGAAACTTAAAAATTCTGCAGTCTCTAATCCCATAATGCCATTTCTGAACATGGACAATACTAATAAATATTTAGAACTGAACATATGGCAGTTCATCCCAGTACTATTTATAAAGTGGAAACTGTTCACAGTATAACTGCCACGTAATAAGGGAACTAGTTCATCAACTTGGCACATTTATTTACTTACGTGAATAGTAGTGAAAAAATACCTAGCGATATGAGATTTTCCTGATACAGTTTTTAATAAAATGGAGAATAAGCAAGTTTTATAAAAATATTTATTGTGGCTAGATTGTTAATAATTGTCAGTGCCTGGGGAAATTTTGCTTTGTATGAATCTACAGAGAAAAATCTCTTCTATTCCTGTTCTGAAGTCACTTAGTTCCTATGTCTAAAAACAACCAGTGATAACTTAGCTTTGTGTATTCTTATTTTTGTTGTTGTTGTTTGATACAGGGTCTCACTATGAGTTCAGGCTGGCCTTGAACTCACTAGGTAGCTCAGGCTGGCCTCAAACTCTTGGCAATCCTCCTGCCTCACCCTCCCTAGCGCTGGGATAACGAGTTTACTTCCATGCCCAGTGTTTTATGTATTCTTTCATAATATGTATTCTTTCCCTAATATCACTTTAATCAGAATAAAATCACAAGAAACGTAACTCTAAAATATTTTTCTCTAGTTGATGTAGGATATTTAGAGTGTAATTGATCTGGAGCTCTATCTGATTTGGAGTCAACTAATATAGTTTCTTTAAAGTGATTGTGATTATAGCTAGCTCTGATGGCATGCACCTGTATTCCTAGCTTTCTCTGGACAGTGAGGCAGGAGATGTACTTGAACCTGTGGAATGTAGGGCCAGAGACCCCATCTCTTACAGAAAAACAGTTATGATTGTGGAAATATGGCATAATCTGGCTCTTCAGTAATATTTTAGCCTTGTGGCTTTAGTAATGTTCCTCTGCTTCTGAAACAAACTATTCGTGTTTACTATTGGTTCCCATTTCCATTGTACGTATTTCTTTTTTAGGGAAAATCCTGCTATTTTTATCATGGTGTTCATAAAATTAGTGACCAACACACATTCCAGACTCTTCAAGGGATGTACAAAGCCTGGGATATAGAAGACCTCGTCAGCCTGGGGAGGAAACTAAAGGCATGTCCGTATTATACAGCTCGAGAGCTGACAGAAGATGCTGACATAATATTTTGTCCCTACAACTATCTTCTAGATGCACAAATAAGGGAAAGTGTAAGTATGTGTGTAAAGATCAGAGTAATTTTTTCCTACTTACTGGTGTATAAATGATGACTGTAAAAGCTTTTTGATATTTCAATGGCTTTGATTTTTGCTTTATATTGAATTTAGGTAAATGTGTCAGAATACTGAAAACATACTCTAAGGTATGTGAATTTTAGAGCTAGTCACTTTAATTTCCAAAATAATAAGCAGTTTTAAGAACCTAGTGACCCAAGTGGGATTGTAGCAGAGTGTTTTTTTTTTAAGACAGTCTCACTTTGTAATGCAGGCTAGCCTTGAACTTGTTATGTAGCGTAGGCTGGCCTTGAACTTGCAGCAATCTTCCTGCCTCAGCCTCCTGAAAGCTGGGATTGTAGGCGTGTGCCACCATTCCTGGCATGTACCAGGGTTTCTGAATGCAGGCAGTAGCGACATTTGGGGCCGGATCATTCTCTGTGATGGTAGGCCAGTCTTGTGTGCTGTGGGATGTGTAATAGCATCCCTGCTTCTTACCAGTAGCGTCCTCACAGTTGTGACCATCAAATGTCTCCAGACACAGCATATTTTCTTCAAGTAACCATTCATAACCATCATTCTTACCTTTCATGAACAAAAAATAATTATTTAAAGACATGGCTCTGAGAAAGCTGTTCTGAAGAACTTGTGTTGGGAGTATATAAGTACTACAAAAATGGTTTGTGAGGTTTTGAGAAATGAGCTTATAGATTAAGATATTATTTGCCTGGTGTTTAGAGACATCCAGTTGTTATAGCATAAGACATACAAAGTAAGTAAGTTGGTATAGGCCGTTGTGTTTACGTCCATCAGGTCTGACTGCATTCTTACTGGTTGCTGTTTCTTTACAGTCGAAATTAATCAGCATTGTGTTTACTACCACTAATACTATCCTTTTATTGGCTGTCTCTTGTCTAGGTGTCTCCCCTGGGTCGTTGTACATACCAGTGCTAGTCAGTTTTCCGGATGTTACTTACTACATGATTTCCCTACTTAAAATTCTGCCGTTGTCCCCTTTCCTCTGGGATGAAGTCTTTCTTAAATTTACATTCCAGAGTCTGCCCTAGATTTCCTTTTGAGCTTTCTCTTATAAAACTCCCAAATTGAACCCTTAAAAAATTATCATATAGTCCCTGGAAGATACCTTGCTTTTTCTTAGATCTCTGCTTCTAATTACATCTCTGTGGAAATGCTCTGCTCATTTTTGCCCTAATCTTTTCTTTTTTTTTTTAAGCTTTGTGATAGATATCTTGCAAAGAGTATTTTATTATGGACAAAAATCTAACTTACAAATATTGATGCATTTCTTTTTTTTTTTTTTTTTTTTTTTTGCGGTACTGGGGATTGAACTCAGGACCTTCTGCTTGCTGGGCGGGTGCTTAATCCACTGAGCTATATCCCCAGCCCTATTGATGCATTTCAAGGAAAACACTCAGGCACTTTGAAAATGCAAAATTCAAACTGACAGCAATACATACAGAAACTTACTTTTGGACTATGCACTTATTACTATACTTCCTTCAGTTCCTTCTCCAGAGTCCAAAGGAAGTAGACGTACCCTAAAAATGTAGCAGAAGCACTTCCGCACCCTGGGGTCCAGACTCTGGTTTGTATGGAAGTGTTTCCGCTAGATTCATAGAGTGCTCAAGGGTGAACGGAGTGAGGATGCCTCACTTGGTTGCCATCTGGACCTTCTGCAGCTCTTCAGTCGGCTTTCATTATTGGTTGGTTGGTATAAGCTTTTGAAGTACATTAGGATCCACATTTTCCCAAGGCTCTGGGTTTCTTTCTCGATCAATAATCACGTCGCTTTTCCGAAGGGAGTACACAGCAAAGGACAACGCTCTGCTGGCCGCCAGGGTTATGATCACCACCTGAGGGATGAGTTCTTCTTCAGGGTTTGGAAAACACCCATGATGACTTCAGCGTAGAGTGCCAAATCTGGGTGGGGTTCACCTAGGGGGGGTGGGGGGATCTGGCCTGGACGCTGGTAGGTGTGTGCTGGCCTTGGGGGCTGGCCTGGGGCGCTTTCCTGGCTGGGGGCTCACGCAGGTGTCCAGGGTGGAGACATTGACCATTTTTGTCCTAATCTATAAACACAGTCTGTTTTTTATTTTTTCGTGGTTCTTTGTTGTTTTTTAGCCTTCTGTGTATTATTACTTTCTGGGACTAACTCACTGACAGTTGTTTTGTGACATTTTCCTACATTAGTCAGATCTCCTTTGTGACACAAACTTAATCTAAAAATAAAAAAGAAGGAGGTCCAGAAACAATTGATTTTCCAATGTGATGGCTTTTTCTCAGGCAAGTGCTTGTTTTGTTTTTAATGCAGAGTCTTGCTATATACTTCAGTCTGGCCTTGAACTCACTATGTGTCCCAGGCTAGCCTCAAATTCGTAGTGCTCCTCCTGCCTGCTGCCTCTGAGTGCTGGGATTACAGCCGTCATACCCAGCTAAGCTCTTTTCTTGTGGGAGTAAAGAGAGCCATAAGCAGTTAGCTAATTTAGAAAAAAGAACCTTATCTCATATTCCCTCAAAAGTAGTGTGGTTGGCCTATCGTGGCTCACACATCCATTCCGGAACCTGCTGCAGTCACCATCACTGCAAGAGATGAGGTACTTCACGTGACTGACCAGCCTGGGTTCTGAACCCTAACCCTATTGTGAGAACAGTGATGCTCCTTGATTTACAGGTTAGTAGTTCTGCTGGCTTTCCGTAGGAGCTGGGGAAGATCGATGCTCAGGGTGAAGGGCTGTGAGACAGACTAAAATTAAACATATACACATTATATTGCTGTTTGGGGAGTCATTTTGACTCTTGTATTATTTTACTTTTAAGGGCTTGGTACCCTGTTTTATATTGGAAACTCCTTCATGGGATTTTATACCCTTCTGTGTAACCAGTAGGACCTTGATCCAGACTCACTTAATACATACATGGATAGATTTGCAAAATGTTCTGATAGTAAAAATTGGCAAGCTCTGCACTGTAAAACTTATACTTAGTTGGCCTTAGTGCTCCTCTGAAGGTTTAAGGTGTAGAGTCAGTGGCTTATATAATCACTTGCTTATGTAATTGTTCTGCTTGCAATATTGGCCTAGAACTGTGAATTTTTAAATGAAATCTCTTGTCTACTGCTGTTAAATTCATTTTGCCAGATGTTTTACAGACAAATTCTTTTATCTTACAGATGGATATAAATCTGAAAGAACAGGTTGTCATTTTAGATGAAGCTCATAACATTGAAGACTGTGCTCGGGAATCAGCAAGTTACAGTGTAACAGAAGTTCAGCTTCGGTTTGCTAGAGATGAACTAGATAGTTTGATCAACAGTAATATCAGGAAGAAAGACCATGAACCTCTACGAGCTGTGTGCTGTAGTCTTATTAAGTAAGAGTATTTGTCTGTTAGTGTATGTGTTGCCTTTTGTATTAAGACCGTGTTTTATTTTGTCACAAAATTAAACTGATTAACCAGGTTACTTGGGAATTGGGTTCCCTGCCAGTAAAACTTTATTAAAAATGGGCAGTCCAAAGTTTTGTCTTCTTCAAAACAGTATAATAAACCAAATTGATTTTTAAAAATTAATAATTGGAGTTTTATTCCTAGTTAAGTAGGGTAATTTAACAGCCCCACAGAAAGGTATAAACAAAGCCAGAGACTGAGTGCAGTTCTAACATATTCCAGGGTTAGATGACGGCTTTATTGTTGCTTTGTTCTCCAATTTGAGTAGGATTCTAATTCGATGGTTTTTAATTAACCACAATTTCAGTATTGTAAAATATTTAGTACTAATTTTATTAAAATTTATATTAGAAAATTTCGCTTTTATTTCACTTTAAGTTGTTAGTTTAGAATCGCATTATCTTATTAAAACCGACCTCTGTATTTCATTCTATGTATTACGGTATTTTTCTGAGTCCTTCACTGTATGTTTTTTAGCAGCTTGAATGTTATATGATAACATGGTTTGAATGTAAAATCTCTACAAGTTCCTGAAAACCTGATTTCCATCTCATCGCTTACTGTTTAGTTCCTGTTCTTCTGCACACGTTTGTCATTCAGGGCACGCTTACGTGTGTATGTGTGAGGCAGTATGAATGTACCCTCTTAGTCTTCATTTTCTGTCCAAATCATGATACACTATATATACTTTTTTCATCCAGCTTTTTTCATGTATTTTAAAGATCATTTCATATCACATCCTTAGAAGCTTTCTTAGTTTTATTTTATTTACTTCTTTACTTATTTATTTACTTATTTATCTTTTTGAGACAGGGTCTCTGTGCAGTTCAGGCTGGCCTTGAGTCACTTTGTAGCCCAGGCTGGCCTTGAACCTGCAAGGATTCCTGTCTCAGCCTCCCAAGTACTGGGATTACAGGCATACGCCACCAAGCCTGGCAGCTTTCTTAGCTTTAAAAAATAGTTGCCTAGAGCTGAGGTTTATATCAGTGGGAGAGGCCTTGCTTACTGTTTGTGAGTCCCTGGATTTGATCTCTAAGGCTGCAAAGAGAAAGAAAACAAAAGTTGCCTAGAATTCCGTTGAATAGATTTGCAGTAATCTGTTTAAGTGGCCTCTAAGTAATAGAAGAGGGTTTTCTGTACTGTCACATCAGTCCACACAAAGCCTTCCTTGTCCCTAGGCCTAGGGTATGAAGATTCTCCTGGCAAGCAGGCAGTTTGGCTGCTTCAGAAATCTTTGAGTGTCCTCTAATTCAATTCAATTCAAATATTATCTACCTGGAGATAGTGTCAGATCCCCTCTGACTTTAGATGCCAGTCAGAAGCCACAGCTGTGCTTCTGATTGACCAGCTATAAATTGTGGTTTCCATACCCTTCTCCGTATTTGCATGAGTAGCTTACAGAACTCGGGGAAATGCTTAGTATTGCCAGTCTTTAAAAGGTGTTATAAAAGATGCAGATGGAGAGATTCAAGAGAAGATGAGGGGAGTTTTCGTGCCTCCTGGAGCATCACTCTAGGAAAGTCCGTGTAGTTAGCTAGCTGAAGCTTTCAGGCACAGTCCTTCAGAATACTTCATTTCATATCCATGGTTGATTAAGTCGTATCTCAGCCTTAAGTGCCTCTCCTTTCCTGGGAAGTTAGGAAGTTGGACTGAAAGACCTACCTCTCTCGTCCCCCCTTGGTCTTTCTGGTGAGTAGTTCTTGTCCTGCAGTCCATTCTGACCTGGAAACTAGTAGTGTCCTCTTGTAAACACTTAAAAGTATATAGTCTCATTAAAAACTCTAGAAACTTTCTTTGCATTTTGATTAGAATTTATATTACTATTTCTGGCTCACGATGAAGTGAATCCTGTTTATCACTGTAACAGTGTTTATACCATTTCTACCACTGTTCATTATCATAATCACATTGGCTTATATTTGTTTTTGTTTTTTTGAGACAGGTCTTGCTTTGTAGTGCAGGTTGGCCTTGAATTCACTATGTAGTCCAGGTTGACCGTGAACTTGTGATCCTCCTGCCTCAGCCTCACAAGTTCTGGGATCACAGGCATGTGCTACCATGCCCAGCTCATACTCGCTTTCTTTCAGGCTCAAAGAACAACAATTTGTTAACCTTCTCAAAATCTTTGCACTAGCTATTTCTTCTATTTGGAATACGCTTTTTCCTCCCCGATGCTCCCATGACTGAATACTTCTTACATTCGCTTGTTAGAATGAGTGTCATTTGGAGGAGAATATCGTAGATATTTAAGTTGAAGCAACAATTAGGTTATATTAATTTATTTTCATTATATTATGTATCTTATTTATATCTCTAGATTTTTTTTGTTTATTTGTTTCTGTGTTTATTTTTTTCTTCTTTTAGTAGACAGTAATTTCTGTAAGAATAAGGACTTTGGTACTGCTGTAATTTCTGTAGCCCAGAACAGTGATATAAACTAAGTGTTCAGATAGTTACTGAGTGTATAAATATGTATGAATGTATATATAAATGAATTTATTTTCAAATAATTCTTTGTGTTAAAAAGTAGCCTATTTGCTTATTTATTTTTTGGTTTGCTTTTGCATTTCCTTTTATGTACATTTGGGGTAAACACCAAATACTGTGCTCTTGTTTGGAGAGACATTGGTCAAGCAAAACATTCTGAATCTACAGAACAATTAGAAACTGTGTGTTTTTTTTTCAATAAAAGCTCATTTTTAGCTACATACTGTAAATGCTTATTTTATAGTACAAAACATACATCTTTTCTCAAAGATGTCTTAATTAATCCACATTCATGTCCTAAGAGCTTTAATTGATAGAGGTCAGTCTCTATCAATTAAATGACATCTCCTCTGTTCTGTGAAATAATGCACCTGAGAATGTGACTGGTTGACAGGATTGCTTTATTTTGTTCTAGCTGGTTAGAAGCAAACAGTGAACATCTTGTAGAAAGAGATTATGAATCATCTTGTAAAATATGGAGTGGGAATGAAATGCTCTTAAATTTATACAAAATGGGCATCACCACTGCTACTTTTCCCATTTTGCAGGTAAGATTCTTTTTTTTTTCCTCTGCCTAAGAAATTCATCTAGTGAATTAGAAGTGATTTAGTATTGAGTAAATTCAAAATAAGTCCAGTGAGTACTGTCTTGGTTACTTTTCTCTCATTGCTGAGACAAAATACCTGGCACCCAAAATTAAAGAAGCAAAGGTTTATTTACCTTACAGTTTGTGAAGGTTTCGGTCTGTAATCAGCTGGCTCCAAGGCAGAGTGGCCCATGGCAGAGGGCAACAGTTCATAGCAGTGGAAAACAGCAAAAAAAAGCAGCAAGAGCAAAAAGGAGGAGCAGCAGAGAGAATAAACCTCTACGCCAGGGCAGGTGTAGCACTCACACCCACAATCCCAGCATTGGACTATGTTTATTTGTTTGTTTGTTTTTTGGTACTGGGAATTGAACTCAGGACCTTGCACTTGCTAGGCAGGTGCTTATGCCACTGAACTATACCCCCAGCAAAAAAGATTCTTTTTTGGGGGGTACTGGGAATCAAACTCAGGACCTTGCATTTCCCAGGCAGGCGCTTGTGCCACTGAGCTATATCCCTAGCCCAGCATTGGATCATGAATCAATCAAAAACTCTAGAAGCCTGCTCCATGACTGTGTGAGGCTTTGGGGGTACATCTAGACACAAACCATAACAGTAATCTAGAATTTTGGAAAAATTAGCAATTTATTTTACATTTTTTATTGTCTAAATCTGATCATCTTTAAGTGATGGTGTGCATCATTTATAGGTGCAAATAGCATTGTGGTTTGAAGGAAATAAGGCTTTAATGGAAGTACTAACCAGGCATGGCGCTATCCATCTATAATCCTGGCACTCTAAGAAGCAGGATCGCTGTAAGTTCAAGGCAAGCTGAGAAAACATAGTGAGTTAGAGCCTTAATGACACAGCAAGAGCCTGTCTCAAAAAGCAAACAAAACCAGCAATAACAAAAAAGGGAAGTATTGCTTTGTTCAAAGCTAAAAGGAGTCAGTATTTTTAAGTTGTAAACTTTTTGTCATTTTATAAAAGTTAAAATTTTTGAAAAAAGAGAAAAAGTTCATATTTTGTTTACCTTAATTTAGAGATTACAAGCTTGGAGTTCATGGATAATGATGTGAGTGCATTTTAGGGACTATGAATCTTACTAAACTGCATACAAAATTTTATAGGTATGTAGTTTTGTATATTTCTCTGAGTAGAGGTTTCATAACCAATCATCTTCTCTAGTTTCTTTTTTTAAGCAGATGATAATATATTTTCTTTTTTGTTCCTATATATTTAAATTGATATACTTTTTTTTAAAGTGGTTATTTTAGGTTTAGAGAAAAAACTGAACGAGAATTTCAGAATTCTCATGCTTCTCTTGGCAGCTACACATACATCTCTGGTTGTATGTTGTTATTAGGGATTTTTTGTGGTGCTGGGAACCGAACTCGGGACCTTGCACTTGCCAGGCAGGCTCTTGTGCTGCTGAGCTATATCCCTGGCCCATCTGGTTGTATATTAAATAAACACTTCAACTTTCAGTCCAAAAGAGACTTCCTCCTTTTACCTGCCTATTGTGTCATATCTCCTCACCCTACTCCATTTTTCCCATCTATAGAAAACAGTAAATTTTACTGTGTACTGATACATGAATTTGCCATATTCCTGACAATAGTGTAATAGAGTACATTTGTTACAATAATGAACAAATATTGTTACATTATTGTTAACTAAAGTCTATAATTTACTTTAGAATTCAGTGTTTATGTTGTGTGGCCCAACTAAGTTTTGCCTAGTAATCTATTTACAGTATCATGTAGGATACATTTATTGTCCTTAAAACTTCTGTTTTGTACCTATTCATCCCTCTATTACGTCATCTACTCCTGCCAAATTCCTGGCAACCACTGACTCCATAGGATGGTCTTTTCTAGAATGCCATGTAATTGGAATCGTACAATACATAATCTTTCCAGACTTTCTCCTTTCACTTATCATTATGTGCCTGATGTTCCTCCATGTCTTTTTTGTGGTTATAGAGATCAAACCCAAGATCTTGCACATCCTCCAAGACTTTTCATGGCTTAATAGCTTTATTGCTGAAAATATTCCATCATCCGATGTACTGCAGTTCGATTATCTATTCACCTACTGAAATACATTCATGGGTCCCAATTTTGGCCAGTTCTGAATAAGTTGAAATAGACCCTTGCACTTATGTTCTTGTGTGGATATATTTTCTACTCAGGTAAATACATAGGAGTACAGTTATTGAATTATATGGTAAAATAATGTTTAGGTTTGCAAGAAATTACTAAACTGTCTTCCAAAGTGGCTGTAGTACTTTGCATTCTCACTAGCAATAAACAAGATTTTCTTATCTTAAACATCAGATGGCGTCAGTGTTTTGAATTTTAACCATTGTAATAGGTGTATAGTGTGTCTCCCTGTTTAAATTTACAGTTCCCTAAGACATGATACTGAGCACATTTTCATGTACTTAGTTGTCATCTCTGTATTCTCTTTGGGTGCAGTATCTGTTCAGATCTTTTGCTTGCTTTTCAGTTGGGTTGTTTTTTAGTGTTGAATTTTAGCTATTCTTTGTGTACTTGAATACAAGTGTGTGTTCCCAAATGTATTCTAGTCTGTGATTTGCCTTTTTATTCTGTTAGCAGCATCTTACACAAAGCAGAAGTTTTTTGTTGATTTTGCTTTTTACTTTGTTTTGGTTTTGAAGTGCTGCAGATTGAACTGAGGGCCTTACACATGTCAGGAAAGTACTGTACCATTGAACCATGTATCCCAGAGCCCCACATTTTTAAGATTTTGAAAGTTCAGCATGTTAGTGTTTTTCTTTCATGGATCAGGCTTTAGGGGTTATAAAAGCAGTCACCTAAATTTTCTCCTACCTTATCTCCCAAAAGGATTTTTTTTTATACTAGAGTTTGAATTTAAGGAACACTGAACTACATCCCCCCCACCCCTTTTAAAAATTTTATCCTGAGAGACAAGGTCTTACTGAGATGCCCAGGCTGACCTGTAACTTGCATCCCTCCTTCCTCACCCTTCTGAGTAGCTGGAATCACAGACATACGCCACTGTACAGAGGTGGAAGTACTATCATTTTGCAATTTACATGTAGGTCTATCAGCCACTTTGAGTTACTTTTTTTGAAAGCTGTTAAGGTCTGATGTCTGGAGTTATTGCAAGTGGACATGGAATGCTTTTGGTACTGATTGTCTTTGCTCCTTTGAGATTTAAGCCTCTGTTTTTCTCTTCTGTTCAATTTTTTAGTTCTTTTGTAAATACCACATTGTCTTGATTATTATAACTTTAGAGTAAGGTAGTGTCAGTTCTCTCATTGTTCTTCATTGTTGCTTTCACTACTGTGGGCTTTTTGTCTCCCCATTTAAGGTTTGTTTATTTATTTTTTTGGCTTTTTGAGACAGGGTCTCGCTATGCAGTTCAGGCCGGCCTTGAGCTCACACTTCGTAGCCCAGGCTGGCCTTAAACTTGCAACCATCCTCCTGCCTCAGCCTCCCGAGTGCTGGGATTATAGGCGTGCATCACCACACCCTACTCCATTTAAATTTGATAATCAGTTTGTTGATCTCTAACTTGATGGGATTTTGTTTGGAATTGGATTGAACGTTTAGATCAAATAGGGAAGAACTGATGTCTTAACAATATTATATTTTCCTATCCAGGATCATGGAATATGTACATTTATTTAGATTTTCTTGGATTTCTTTCATCAGTCTTTTGTAATTTTCCTCATGTAGATCCAGTGTTTTGTACATGTCACTATTGAAATATATTTTCATCAGACTCTACTTATAACCTTTGCATCTGTAAAATGCAGTGTGATAATTGTAGGAGTTTTCTATGTTGTAATACCTTTTTATAATATTTTTACATGAAAATTTTGTATTTTGGAAGTTAGGCATATCTATAATAAATGTATACCTTCTAGTATATTCATAGAATACAGTACTGTCCATAGTGTCCCCCAAGCTTTTGGCACCAGGGACCAGTTTCATAAAAGACTATTTTTCCCTGGATTGTTGGGGGGTGGATTCAGGATGATTCAAGCACGTTACATTTATTGTGTACTTTATTATTATTACATTGTAATACGTAATGAAATAATTACACAGCTCACCATAACGCAGACCCGTGGGAGCCCTGAGCTTGTTCTCCTGCAGTGAGGGAGCCCCGGGGCCGATGGGAGACAGTGGCAGTTGAAGTGCTGCCTATGTCCAGTCCACTCGTTAGTCTTGGTTTGGTTGCTGTCACTGTAAAAATCCTTGTTTCAGAAAAATAGGATGTTGGAGAGGGAAGCGGGCTTTCTAGTGCTCTTGTGGCAATTTCATGGTAGTCTGCCTTGACTTTAACCGAAAACACATGGATATTTGAAGTTGTCTCAAAGGTACTTTGAAGGCCACCATTATTTGTGATCAAGCAGTTGATTCTATTCTAGCACAAAGTCAGTTCACTTGGCATGTTCGTAAGTGGGTTAGAGATCCATTCTTTTCCAATTTACAAGTCTTTTGTGCTTGGGAAGTAATGCTGAAATTCTTTTGAAAGCTGAGATAGGTGAGCATGTACCAGCTGGGAGAAAGAAAGCCCTAGCTCAGTCTCGTTGAAAATTTCTGCCCCTGTTTGAACAGGTCAGTTTTCACTCATCACCCCCATAATTCCAGGTTAGCTTTGAACAAAGCTACTTTACCGCTGACTTGAACATAGTTCCTTGAGTATAGTTCCCATTTTCCCCTGAAGTGACACATTGCATTTGTTGAGCAGATTGAATGTCACAAGAATAAGCAAGTTTTATGATCCATTCTGTGTCACTGAAATGTGCTGTCGGTGGTGACTTTTTCTGAAAGAAATTGCTGGAGTGGCTCTTGTACCTCAAAAACTGTAACCAGTGGTCAACTTAGGGAAAGCCATCTCTTGCTCCCTGTGTACAAGAGAAGACACATGTGCTCTGCATCCATCTCCTTACGGAGCTTTGTGAATATATATGGGTTGAGAACATGTACTGTAAGATGGTCGATACTTCTGATCACGTCTTGCAAAGTGATGTTAGGTTCAGATGATATTTTTCAGCAGTCCCCATTTCTCTTCAGATGACACAGTACACAGACTCACATTCAGAAACAACCTCTTTGACCTGAGTAGTGAAGCCAGAAAACTGTCCAGTCATTGTGGCCTTCTGTCCATGCACGTATTGACAAAAAATGACCAATTCAGTGTTCCTGATAGGTAATCAGAGCCTTGTTTTGCAGTTGTGGTTTTGGTAGTCAATGTAAAAGTGCATATGACATACCCTGATGCGCATTTCCTGAAAAATCTATCACAGAAGAACAGTGTTGTTGCCTTGTCAGTATTGGTAGACACGTCAGCCTGGATTTTGTGCCCAGTGACTCATTCATCTTCTCTAACAGTGTACCTCAGTATCCTCTGCTGTTCATCACTTTGTCTAGTTTACAGTGCTAGAGGAAAGAGGAGCTGCAGCCTTTCCTAAACGTTCGTAAGAAACGTCTACAGCAATAGGCAGAATCAACTCTTCACCAGCAGGAAAGGGCCTCTTAGCTCTAGCAGTGTGGTTAGCCTCTAAGAATGATGCTCTGAGCACCGACACATTTGATGAAGCAGTGGCCTTCAGTAGTTGCTGTTCTTCATGTTCACATTTTTTTCTTTTGAAAAACTCCAAAGGCTTTTTTTGGAGGCAGGGTCTCACTATGTAGCTCAGGCTGGCTTCGAATTTGAAGCAGTCCTCATGGCATAGCTGCCCAAGTGCTGGGATTACAGGTATGTACCACCACTCCTGACCCAAAGGCTTTTCTTTTAATGCAGGGTGCTTAGTCTTCATGTGGAGAAGCACTTTTGAAGCTTTCATGGCTTCATTGGATAGCTGAAGAATGAAACACCCATAATCCAATCACTTTCCAAAAGCCCAGCCTCTGAACACGAGTGTTCAAGGGGCCCTTTCAGCATAAACCGTGAAACTGTTTGGCTCATTTTTTATACAGGGCACTGGGTCGTTCCCTAATTGCGTGACGAAGTAATGAACCTTCTAAACAGCTAACTTATTATTAAAGTATCCTTTATTCTGAAGAGAATTTAGCTAATTTGGGAATCCAAAATATATTGTTAGCACTGTTTTTTTAACAAATTATAACGAAAATTCAATGCATGCTTAAGGAAGTTTTCCCCTAATCCCATACTCCCTCACCTTTCATGTTTAATGTGGTAATTTCTTACAGGGACATTTTTCTTCTGTTCTTCAAAAAGAGGAAAAAGTCTCACCAATTTCTGGTAAAGAGGAGACAATAGAAGTGCCCATTATTAGTGCTTCAACTCAAATAATGCTCAAAGGACTTTTTATGGTGCTTGACTATCTTTTTAGGCAAGACAGCAGGTAAGTGAAGATATTTGTAGTTCTTCTTTTAAAAATGTCTTATTTGGAAGTTAGTGTGTATTTAATACGTACTAATTTTAGGTGAGTAGGAGTATTACAGATAAGATATATTTGATGTTACTTATTGGGAGACTCCAATCTATTGCACTTAGTCTTTTTTATAATGAAAATGAACATTGAATAAGTACATTTAATTAACTCATCATTAAATGTATGGCCTTTCAGCACTAAACACTTGCATTTTAAGAACAATGTGAATGTATATTCCCCAGTGTCAGACAGCCTCTTTGCTACATTGCGTGAAGTCGCTATCCCGTTAAGTTAAAGTGCTACCTACTTCCAGGAATTCTAAAAATGTTTCTTCATCGTGACCTAATATACATAAAATTTGCCATCTTCACCATTTTTAAGTATATATACACTAATTCAACCCCATAAGGTACATTGACAGTATACAGTCATCAGCATTATTTATTTCCAGAAATTTTTCATCATTGTGAACAGGAGTTCTACACTCAGTTCCTTGTTCTACACTGTCTGCATTTGCTAGTGACCTTTATTCTATTTTCATTCTTACAAATGTGCGCTTTCTAGGTATCTTATGTAAGAGTAGTCCTATGGTATTCGTCCTTCTGTGTTTCCGTTAGTATGCATGGAATGCGTGTTCTCTGTATCCTCCTGGAGGCTTACCGTTTTGTGGTTTTTGTACAATCACTGCTAATGAGTGTCACGTGATATGTAGCTATTATGTATTTTTGATTTTTATCTTCCTAATACTGCAGATATTAAGAATCTTTTCATGTGCTTGTTGACCAATTATATATCTTTTTGAAGAAATATCTTTTAGTAGTTTTACATATGATCTGATTGCCAATCTTGTGTAAGATATATGCTTTACAGGTATTTGCTTCTGTGCTGTGGTTGTTTTTCACTTCTTGATGATACCCTCCAATGCAGAAAAATTTTTAATATTGAAATCTAATTTATATTTTCTTACGTTGCCTGTACTTTCTCCCTCTTTTTTTCTTTTTTTGGTACTGGGAATTGAACTAAGGACCTTCCAGGCCGGTGCTGTGCCACTGAGCTATATTCCCAGCCCTGTACTCTTAGTTCGTATGCAAGAAGTCATAGCCAAATGTGATATCATGAAGTTTTTTTTTTTCTGGAATTTTATAGTTTATAGTTTTTAAGGCCCTGACTTGAATTTTGAGATCTGCTCTCTCTAGATATGGAATTAACCATAAAATATTAGGAGGACATAGTTGAAAATACCATTTTTTTGTTGTTGTTTAAGCCTATACATTTTATAGATCTTACTGAAAAAAGTTATACACTGAATGAGATTGTATACCTTCTGGTTTTTGGTTTTTTTTTTTTTTTTTTTTTTTTTGAGCCAATATCTTACTGAGTTCAATCTGGCCTTGAACTCACTTTGTAGCCCAGGTTGGTCTTGAACTCTTAGGGATGCCTCTGCCTCAGCCTCCTGAATGCTGGAATTACAGGTATGTACCACCATACCCAGCTTATTTTCTGGTTTAGTATTTTCATTGAAAAAAGATGAAGACTGAGACTGAGATTTTAAAGGGATTTCAGAAAAAAATCATAATTAGTTGCTAACACCTTTTCAGCAAAAATTATCTATTTTCTTACATGATTAAAAGTACAACTTACCCTCTTTCACTACAGTACTGTTTCCTACTTTGTAACTAATTATGTAGCATGGAGTAGAGAGCTGTACCTGGGAGTTGGCTGACCTGGATTTTAATCCTGGGTCTAGCATGATTTATGTAATATTTGAGAATGGGATTGGGAAGTGGGTGTGAGGGTTAGATGGCTTGATGATTTCTGGTATTTTCTGTAGGAACTGGTTTATTCTGTTGATTCGATGGCTTGATTTATATCAGAATTACTGAATTTAATTAGCAAAGGGAAGAATGTTGTCTTTCAGTGGGAAGGTGCCAGTATTCTTTGAGTTTTAACATAATCAGTTTTTATATTATGTGTACCTGAGTTGTTATGTGTTTTATAATGTTTTACCATTTAATTAGCGTTTTCTTTGCATTTAGATTTGCAGATGATTATAAAGTTGCTATTCAACAGACCTACTCCTGGGTGCATCACACTGATATTTCAGATAAAAATGGCTTCCTTGCTCTACCAAAAAATAAGAAACAGTCACGACAGAAAACTGCAGTTAATGTGCTAAACTTTTGGTGCTTAAATCCAGCTGTGGTAAGCTTATCCTGTTGTAATTGAAATTTTGGTCTCCTTTTCAACAGTTAAATGAATGTGTTTGACTCTTTACAAGATTGTTTTCCATATCTAATGTTTCCTTTTAGGCATTTTCAGATATTAATGGCAGAGTCCGGACGATTGTTTTGACATCTGGTACATTATCTCCAATGAATTCCTTTTCTTCAGAGCTTGGTGTTACATTTACTATCCAACTGGAAGCTAATCATGTCATTAATAATTCGCAGGTTAGTTTTTATTTTTTTAAGGCTGCCAGGCTTTTTATTCTTCATAAGCAAATAAGGAGGTACCTGAAAGACCAACAACCAAACCTTCATATGAAATCCAGTTTAGTTCTAGAATAAAAGAAAGTCTGTCAGTTGCTTAATAGGGTTGAGAAAGGAAATATTAATAGTATTTCCTTCAATCCAGTCACTTAGGATGCAAAGACTGTACTACAGATTCTTAAGTGTGTTTTAGTTTTTCTATGCAATCAAACAACAAAAAGAATTTGAGTTCTTTATGATAGTTTTTATTGTATAATTGTTCCTTTTTTCTATTAGACTTCAATATATCCTTATTCTTTTATATCTCCATCTTTCCTTGGTACTTAAATTAATACTGAGCTTTTAGTAAATGTTCAGCATGTATTTGAATAGCTAAAATAAACTAGTACTTTTATGACTCTTACGACTTTAGTTTTAATTTTTTTACATTATCTATAAATGTTAATTTTCCTAGAAATGTTTGAGTTGCCTTTTTGTGGGGGCGGCTAGCACCGGGAATTTAACTCAGGAACTTGCGCTTGCCAGGGAGTTGCTGTGCCACTGAGCTATATCCCTGGCCCTGAATTGCCATTTTTCTTTTTGTATATATATATATTTTTTATCTTTTGAGATAGGGTTTTACTATGTAGTTCATGATGGCCTTGAACTCACTTTATAGCACAGGCTGGCCTTGAACTTGCAGCAATCCTCCTGCCTCAGCTTCCTGAGTGCTGGGGTGACAGGTGTGTGTCACCATGCCTGGCTTGAATTGCTATTTTTCATTATGCCTTCTGTTTCTTTTTATGAAGTAATTTAAAGTGGTTAGTTGTGTGCTTAATGTTATCTGTGTGAATAATGCAATTGTAGTTCTTTACAAAGCTGTACAGTCAGGTTTCTATGAGGGGGCATTTTGCTTCTCACAATTACTTCAGAGCAACTACTGACATTTAATAATTGGGAGCCCAGAATGCTAAGCTCCTATATCATTAAGAATTTGCTTTCCAAAATGCCAGAGGATGCCTGTTGAGAAACATTGCGAAAACCAGTAGTGAAGTAAAAATAAATTTCACATTTTCAAGTTGCCTTCTTTAGGAGTCACAAATAAATAAAGAACTTAGCAGACTTGGCATGTATTTTCTCATAGGAATGTTATTGAAGGCTCTCATTAGTTATAATCCCAACTGAGGGTGCAGAGGTCCAGCTGACCTCCCGGGTCACTGAGTTACAATGATGTTAGTTGTGCAGACGTAGTGTCACACTATATTGCCCTTCAACTTAAGAAAGGTTTTTATTTTAATTGTAATAAAATTCGCATAACATAAAATTTTAAAATTTAAATATACGAACGTAAAGTACTGTCTTGATCATTTTTAAGTCTGCAGCTCAGTCTTAAGTACATCCATGTCTTTTCACAACCAATCTCAAGAACTTTCTCATTTTGCAAAACCAAAACCCTGTTCCTGTTAAACAACTTGGCAGTCACCCTCTAGCCAGCATGTATTTTGTTCTCCGAATGCTACATACTGCATCGAGGGGTATCAGAAGGGGCCGTCTTTATGATGGTCCCCGAATGCTGCACACCGCATCGGGGGGTGTCAGAAGGGCCGTCTTTGGGATGGTCCCTGAATGCTGCACACCGCATCGGGAGGTATCAGAAGGTGCTCATCTTTGTGATGGTCCCCGAATGCTGCATACCGCACTGGGGGGATCAGAAGGGGCTCATGTTTGTGATGGCATGCTTATTTTACTCAGCATGGCATCCTCCACATTCATCCATTCGTAGGTAATGTCCTTGCGGGTCGTCTGCTTTGTAACATGTATCACAGCTTCTTTTTAAGCTGAATGATATTTCATTCTGTGTTTATGCCACACTGTATTTATCTATTCATTCACTGAACTCATTGTTTTGAAAAATTATTAATTTTAGAACTGTTGAAATAGTATTATTAATGATGGAAATATCTTTAGATTTCTCATCTAAATTCATCCATTTTAAACATTTCATAACGTTTGCTTCTCCCCCACTTTGATATCTGTCTGTAACTGGGTATATGACTGTATAGATACTGTGGAAGGATATAAGGGTTGCACATTTTTTCATATGGTGATCAATTACAGCATGACACTGCCCTTAAAGGTTTAGCATGCCTTCTGTGTCTGTGCATTTCATTTTTAATCTGGGATCCAATGAAGTATTATATTTAGATTTCATGTCTCTTTCATCTTTAAAACAGTTCTCTTTTCTTCCCTTTTTTCTTGTTTTTCATAACTGACATTTCTGAGTAATTTAACTTAGCAGATGTGTTGAAGCATATCTTATAATGTGGGTTTGTCTGTGTCTTTACTCATAATATTCAGGGCAAGAATACCATGCAGGTTACATTATTATTTCCTGTTATATCAGGTGACGGTATAATTTGTCTTATTACTAGTTAATGATTTGGTTAAGTGGTATTTGTCAGATCTCATCTTGCAAAATATACCTCAGTATCATGTAACATTTAAAAATACAAAGCTATTTCATTTTTTAACACTCTGCATTATTTGTATTATTTTAGATTCCTAATAAAGTTTATTCTTTCTCTTACTCAAGTTAATCAGAGTAAGACTAGGTCTATGAATGTAAAGAAAATCCAAATAACTGACATTTGGTAGGCCTGATTTTCTATGTCTAAGGATCTTACAGCCAGGCAAGGTGGTACACATCTGTAATCCCAGAACTTAGGAGGCTGAGGCAGAAGGGTCACTGTGACTTTAGGGTGAGCCTGAACTAAAAAGTGAGACCCTGTCTCAAAAAAAAAAACAAAAAAAAACCGCACACAAATAAAAACAGAAAAGCAAGAATCTTTGACCACAACTGAATTTATGAAAGAGTAGTTCCTGTTACTGTTAAGATTTACCTATGACAAATCAAACCAAGTCTTCACCCCCCGCCCCATATTTTGGAATTATCTTTTCGTTTATAGACCTGATATGTTCATTTTATGTGTTCACTTATTTATCCTGAAAGTCTTTTTTTTATCCTGAAAGTAATTGTGATATTGCTTAATTTTGTAAACCTACTGAGGAAATAATACCCTTTTTACTTTGAAAGAACTTTCATTCTAAGAGAATTCAATGATCTACCTAAAGCAAATTCCAGTAAATTAAATCTCTCCATATTATAGCCTTTGCTTCACCATTTCCTTTATCAATATTTGTTGAATTATTTATATTGACACATTCCTTCTTTTTTATTTTGTGCATATTCTATGATATTTCTTTGTGGCTACTGTGGAGATTATAGATATTATCCTAAAATTATGATACTCTTGTTTGAATTGATACCAGCCTACCTATATATAATTAATTAGAGGTAACAGAAATCTCTAACAATTAAAAAAGAAATTTCTGTGAAATTTGCTGGTGGACTTACTGTTATATAAATGTAAGTATTCCTATTCCTAACTGTTAATTTTTATGTCTTGTTGAGGCATAACCCTAATACTACGTGTGTTGTAGGTTTGGGTTGGCACCATTGGCTCAGGCCCTAAGGGTCGAAATCTGTGTGCTACCTTCCAGCATACCGAGACATTTGAGTTCCAGGATGAGGTGGGAGCACTTCTGCTATCTGTGTGCCAGACTGTGGGCCAAGGGATTCTGTGCTTTTTACCATCTTACAAGGTAAGGGGATATTGATTGTTTTGTTTGCCTTTAAAATATCACATAGAGGAACCTTTCTCCACTGTTGGTGGGCGAGTAGGGAACCACTGTGGAAATTAGTATAGAGATTCCTCAAAAAACTAAAACTGGCTGTTCCATTTTACCTAGCTGTTCCCCTTCTTGGTATCTTCCTGAAAGAACTAAAAGCATTATACCACAGTGATATATGCACACTCATGTTTATAGTGGTGTAGTTTGTAACATCCAAATGTTGAAAATAGCTCAAATGCCTGTCAACCAATGAATGGATAAAGATGGGTAATTTGTTTATCCATGGATAAACAGATGGGTAAATTGTTTTTTCATACAGTGGAGTATTACTCTGCCATAAAAAAGGCAAAGCTGGAGATATTTCTAGTTAAATGGCTGCATCTTGAGACTATACTCTGAAGTGAAGGAAACGGGACACACGTGTTTAAATATTGCATGGTCTCTCTGGTGTGAGAAACCAAAAGTGTAATGAAGGTCCAAAATATATAATAGATCTTGGGAAATGCGAAGAAAATGTTCAAATGAGAACAAGGGGGGTGGGGAGAGATATGAAAGAAAAGAAGGAAAAAATGAAAGCAAAACTTTCGTAAATAAAGAAGGGGAAGGGACTAAAGGGAGAAGAGGGGAACGGGAGAAAAAGAAGCAGGAGGTATATCATGTACAGGTACACATTCCCTATGGTGAATGTTACCATTATGTATATTTTAAATGTACCAATAAAATAAAAAAAAGTGATCACAGAGTTGCCTGATAAACTTTCTAGAATGAGGAGCAACAAGGTAATAGCAAACGTCATCTACTATTTTACTTGTTCGTATTGAGTTCCTTGAGATTTCCATGTGTTTGGTTTGGACAGTGTTGTCATATGAATCTTCTAATTCATGAGCCTAGAATGTTTTTCCTTACTTATTATGTCATTTCTTTTGGCAGTATTTAGTAGTTTTCTGCGTACAAATCTTTTGCCTCCTTTGTTAGTATTTTATTATTTTTGGTACTGTTGTAAATAGAATTATGGTCTTAATTTCCTTTTAAGATTTTTCTCAATTTCCTTTTAAGGTAGTTTGCTCCTAGCATATACAAGTGTAATTGTTTTTTTTCCCTGTGGTACTTTGTGCTGTGTAACTTTGCTGAATTTATTTGAGTGTGTAATCTTCAGGGTTTTCTCATGTGTAAGATCATGTTATCTGTGTGGAGGGATGATCTTAACTGTCTTTTATCTAATTGGTATTCCTCTTCTTGCCTGCCTACCTGGCTAAAGCTTTTGGTTTTCTGTTGAATTAAAGTGACTAGAACTGGTATTGACATCTTGTTCCTGGTATCCGGGGGGCTGTGTTTCACAATGAAGTGTGATGATATCTTTTCTCCTCTCTCTGTCTTGGGCTCGCTCTCTCACCTACCCCCGCCTTAATATGGTGCTGGGGTTCTCTTGTACTAGGTAAGCACTCTGTATCACTGAACTATATCCCCAGCCCTCCATTAATTTCCTTTCAACCTTAAGTCTTTAGAGGTAATAGAAATATTTTTTACAAATTTTTTAAATTTAGCCTGAGGCTTTCACATTGAGGTACATCCCAGTTCTTTTTGTTTTTTTTATTTATCTCAAGATCTTTGATGGCAGAATTTATCTCCTGGTGATTGTCAGATGTACCACCCAGTTTCTTACTCTTAGGTCCCAGTGGCTGCACTCAGATTCTAGCCATGCTACCCTCTCAACAGCAAGATGGCTTCTTCAGAGACCACAGAGCATTTCTTCTTTGCAGAGGGCCAGTCTGTCTTTTAAGGACTCTTATCCGATGAAGTCATGCCTATTCAGGATGATTTTCTCTTTTGATTAATGCAGAATCAATTGAAGTGGCCTTAGTTACATCTAAAAAATTCCTTCACCCTTGCCACATAAGAGAACTTGATTATGGGACTGCAGTCGTATTTTCATTGCCTATGTACATTAAAAAGAGAAGTTTACATAGGTTATATGTAGGAGGTAAGGCATGTAGGGGCCATCTGAGACTTTTTCTTATCACAGGAATTAATTTGTCAGTGTAAGAAAAGGGTTAAGGAGACCATTAGAGGGAAGACTTTTTACCTTGGTATCTGAGGAGAAGACTGCTAAAAGTGAGGTGATATTGATGGATGAAGGTAGCTAACAAAGTCCCCATGACTAGCACACCATATGCTCATTGTAAATACTTGTTGAATTAACACTTGAATATAACTCTTCCTAGTTCAAGTCTTTCCTACTATATTTGATTTCACAGGTATTTTAGAACCACAAATATCTGGGTGATTTGTATTATAGAGTAATACATTCTAATTCCATATATGTCCTCGTTGTTCATATTGAGAATCTGTAGTATTTTTTATTGGCTTTCTTTAAAATACTAAGTTTATTCCCACTGAGAACCTTACTTAAATTACATTTGAGATCTTTCTAAGAAATCTGATAACTCTATTTCACATTTACTTTTATTTATTCACTGAGGAAATGAATTGATACATACTTTGTGCCAAGAATTTTGCTAAGCTTTGTTAAACCTTCAAACATGAAAAAGTTAACTCTTCAAAATTTGTTTCATTGTGGTGTAAGATAAGTGTGCAAATGCCTACAGCACTGGACAAAATCTAAAAGTCATTACAGAGAACAAGAATAGTGATCCTGGAAGTAAGAGTAGTAAGAGACCACATGGGCTAGAGTGAAGGAGGGACAGTGTGTTATTAAATATTAAAAGAATCTGCACCCCCACTGGCAGATGTGGAGGAGACAACACTAGCAAAGTCACATAAAAGATGTTTATAATCAGTCTCCCTTAGTTTGTGTGAAAATACTGTGGAAAGACTGGACAGGAAATTGCACATTTTTGAAAAAGAAACAGAAGAAATGTGTAGCTTTACAAGCTATGTATCTCAGTGGTATTTTTTTCCTGTATGTCTAGATAATTAGAATGAGTGATTTACTCAAACCTTTCCTCATTCACTGAGAGAAATGAAAGCGGTTTCCTTTTATTATAAACTTTATTACTTGTGTAAGTAAGGTTTAAGGTGAGAAAGTTATCATTTTAGATTTTCCCTCACATTTTCTTTCAGAGCTTTGTAAAGTTACTAGAAATTACAATTATTTGGTGAATAATGTCATTTCTCCACTAAAATAAATCTGAATTTTAGTCTATTGTCATTTAACTGGTAGCAACACTGCTTTAGAACTCTCCAAGAGATCATTTTTATGAGAGGAAGACTTTCTAAGTTTTGTTATGGATAGAAGGTTTCCATTAAGTAATTTGGAAAAGAGACTCTGGTGCCAGAGTAGCAACTTGGGTCATTTTATTTGTCCACTACATACTTTGATTTTCTCTTGCATCTTTATGACAAATATGCATAAACCATTTCCCTAAGGAACATTTTACATTCAAATGTCAAATAAGAAGTAAAATGCAAATGTTTCTGCTCAGTTTCTAGCTGTATTCTTTACTATGAAATTTATATGTTGAGAAGTATATAATGCTAGTAGTAGTTTGATGTTTCTCATTTATAAGCTACTTAATATAAAAGAAAAACTGAATTGGAATTTTTTTTACAGTGCTAGGATTGAAGCCAGTGCCTTGTACGTGGTGTTCCACTGAGCTACACCTTCAAGTCTAAATGCCTATGTTTGAAAGGTGTTTTGTTATTGTTGTCATTTAGATGGTTGAAATTTCTATAGATGACTGATTTACCTTATTTGAAGGATCGGCTAGACCTTTTTTTTTTTTTTTTTTTTTTGGCGGTACTGGGGATTGAACTCAGGACCCTGCGTTTGCTAGGCAGGCGCTTATTCCACTGAACTATATCCCCAGCCCCCGGCTAGACCTTTTCAAGAAACACTTTCTACAGTGTTAAGTTGAAGGATCTTCATGGTGATGAGGCCATTGGAATGTTGTGGGAAGGATGAATTTTTTCTAGTCCAATGTTGTCTTTATATTAACATTGTAGAGTGTAATATAACAAATATGATCTGATAATTACTAATTTGATCTGTAATTTTTATTGAGAACAGTATATATTGGTAATATATGTATTTATATTTATTTTTATATTGCTTTTACTTTTGAACCTAATTGTTATCCTTTCGAAGATAAGTATCAGAACTACTATGAAAGTATAACTGCTTTAATGAGTGAATATTCTGAAAAATAATAAGGCAGTTGGAAATTAGCAATTTAAATACTTTTTTTTGCTTTCTTTTTGTATATGTATGTATATACATAGTCATTCACACCCCTTGTGAATGATTAATAATGTGAATACATTTTAGCCATTTTTGGTTCCAAATAAAACATATTGAGTATAATTTTTTAAGTGAAAAATGTAAGGAAAATACAGGCACAGCAGTTAGGATTACACTGATTATTTTGTAAGCAGTGACAACTTTTTCCTTTGCTACAATAATAGATGCTGAAGTCATTTTAGCCTCTTGTGCCTTTTTCACTTCTTGGTTCTCATTTTTTAAAAATGAAAAGATAGACATAGAAAATACTTTTTAGAGAAAGGCCTAGCAAATTGGTTAAATAGAACTAATAAGTGGCTATGATTTTTCATATTAAAGGAGGTTTTTTGATCTTGATATAGGCTAGGAAGACTTGGAGACACTATATCTTGTTACAGTCTTTAAATATCATCCTTCATAATAGCAATTGACTTGTCCATTTGTCTGACAATTTCAAATTAACCCCTTTTGAGTTTTTATAATTAGTATTAATCCATTAATGAGTGCTCCACTCCCATAACTTAAATACCTGCAATAAGGCCTACCTCCCAACGGTGTTGCTTTGGAGATTAAGTTTCATGGACATGTTAACAATATTCTAATCCATTAACATGGGATATTTTCCCATGTATTTGTGTCATCTTCCATTTCTTTCATCAGCCTTTTGTAGTTTCAATGTATAGGTCTTTAACCTTGCTTAAATTTGTTTGTGTTTTATTATTTTGTTGTTGTAAACGGGGTTGTTCTTCATTTCTTTTTTGGATAGTTTGTGTGTATGTGTGTGTGCATTGATTGTATTATGTGTTGATTGTTGTTAGCATTGTGTGTCTTGATTGTGCATCCTGCAACTTTACTGTATTTGTTAGTTTCTAACACATTTTTTGGTGAAGGTTTTAGAATTTTCTATATAATGATTATTTTGTAAGCAGTGACAACTTCTTTTTCCTTTGCTATTTGGATGTTTTTAATTTTTTTCTCCTGCCTAATTGCTCTGGCCAGGACTTCCAATACTGTGTTAAATATAAGTGAGAAGAGTAGATATCCTGTCTTGTTCTAGATCAGAGAGGAAAGGCTTTCAATTTTTCCCTTTTGAGTAGTTAACTGTGGCTTTATCATAGGTGGTCTTTACTAGGTTGAGGTACTGTCTTGGTTACTTTTCTCTCGTTGCTGAGACAAAATACCCAACGCCCAAATTGAAGGAAGGAAAGGTTTATTTAGCTTACAGTTTGCAGAGGTTTCAGTCCTTACTTGGCAGGTTCTGAGGTAGAATGGCACATGGCAGAGGGCAAACTGTTCACGGCAGCAGAGTATAGCAAATACCACCAGAGCAAAAGGGAGGAATGGCTGCAAGCAGCCTCGTTTTCTTCCCTACATTGTAAACAACCTACCCCACCCAGGGGTCGTGAACCTCTCACACAATCTCCATGCCCTCCTCTTCCAAACACTCAGGTGTTTACAAAGGAAGCACCCCAGCTTCCTCCTGAGTCACTCAGCTAAACCTCTAGATTCCCCAAGTTGACACAATGTATCAACCATAACAGGTACATTCCTTTTTATCTAATTTGATGAGAATTTTTATTGTGAAAGGATGTTACAATTTGTCAAATGGTTTTTCTGTATGTAATGAGATGATTACAAAGTTCTGTCCTTCATTCTGTGAATATTTTGATAGAAGTTTATACATTTTATTTTCTCACAGTTTTATTTGAGTACAGCAATAAAAAATGTACTTATTTTCATTATAATTAAAATTTTAGTTAAAAACACTGTTAGGAGTGTGATGGTACACACCTGTAATCCCAGCTACTTAGGAGGCTGAGGTAGAACTGCGAGTTTGAATCTAGCCTTAATGCAACCCTGTCTGAATTAAAATTTAAAAGAGGGCTGGCTCGGATGTTAACTCATGCTTCTGGGGTTCAATCCCCAGTACCATCGTCAACAATAACAGAACCCTACAAATTTATATTTTATTTTTATTAGTATTTAAAATGGACCATCTTATTTCTAATATATGCTACCAGTAGGTAGATATCAATGAATAAAAGAAAGTAAACATTTCTCAAATATTAATACCTGATGAAGGGCTGGGGATATAGCTCAGTGGAATAAGTGCCTGCCTAGCAAGCGCAGGGTCCTGAGTTTGATCCCCAGTACCGCAAAAAAAAAAAAAAAAAAAAAAACCTGATGAAGCAAACAGTGATAGGTTTTACTTAGGAAATAAATTATGTGAATAAGATTACAAAAGATGGTAGTCTGCTTAGGCAGAACTATTTATTAAAAGCATTAAGACTTGAGTATTGGCTATTAAAATGAGTAAATGGCAATATTATAAAGTTAAACACATGCCAAAAAACATTTTCCAGAGAACTGGGATTGTAACAATACCATTAATGAGGGCAAAGAGGTCTTAATGCAATTTGCACTTTCTAAAGTTTCAAAAAAGAGGCTTTGAGTTAGTGCATTATTAATGTACTGAACATCTGGAATTGCGTAAAAGCTGTGGACACTGAGCAAATGCAGGATTTCCCCACTAGTTTGCGTTCTAACTTATTGCTTCCCTAGTGCAATATTGGCTTTAAGATGTTTGAAAAAGTAAAATGACAATGTCCAGATAAGACACAGATGTTCTAAGGTATCTTGTAATTTGTGAGATTGGATATTTAAAAGATTACTTCAGAGGGGAAAAAAATCCAAGTGATGTGGACACTGACTGCTAAGTTCCTTCACCTCTGTGCCTCTGTGTCAGCTAGTTGTTGGTGAATAGTACCTACCTTTGTGAGCTATTCAGTAAAATGATTTTTAACAGAGGTAACCTCACATTTTCAACACATGTAAGCCTCAAAGCCGAAGAGAGGGCTCTGTCTCATTGTATTTTCCTATAAATTATTTCATTTTTAGGATACCTAAGAGACTAACAGTAAATTGAGTTATTTGTATGCGTATTTTTGTGATTGCACTGGCAAGAGGGAAGTAATTAAGTTGTATGAATGTGCACTTTGCGTGTCACCTGTAAAGAAACTGAAAAAGCTGTAGATCTAAATATTCGTTATCTGAGCTAGGAAATTTTCTGTACATCATTTTCACTAGAATAATTGTATGCCTGTGCTGTGGCACTACCATACCAATGGTGTGTAACTTCCATGCGATTCTTAATGGGAGGACTTCAGAGAACCTTAAAAAAATCTCTACTGA
Organism: Dinomys branickii; assembly: GCA_004027595.1. Classification (NCBI taxonomy): domain Eukaryota; kingdom Metazoa; phylum Chordata; class Mammalia; order Rodentia; family Dinomyidae; genus Dinomys; species Dinomys branickii. Next base: position 4,259 of record PVLD010012462.1, on the reverse strand, counting down.
AAGGTAAAAATAAACTCACTGTTTGTTATAAATATTGCTCATAATCAGCAATTTTCGCCCTTTTCAGAATGTCCCTTGTATGTGTTTCCCTGAGCCAGAATCTGGATGTAGCCAGAGGACACGCCACTTCCTACCCAGCCCTTTCAAGCTGTGACACTTTTTCCTCTCATAGCTCTACAGATTCAACATCCTGTTTGCTCTCCATAGCATTTTCTAAACTTCTCTCCACTTTCTTCTTTAAAAGAAAGAAAAGAAGTGAGGGAGCAAGAGAGGGAGAGAAAGGAAAGTGTTAGATAGGAAGGGAGGAAGGGAAGAGGGAAGGAGCGGAGTAAAAGGAACCGCTCATGGGACTCAGTAACGAAAATAGTAGTCTCTGAGCTCATGTCTTAAATTGTGCCGCTCTTTCCTCGTCATCTTTATTGCATTCTTTTACTGAAGATTCTGGCACCCGACTTACAGTTGTTTTTTTCCCTTCCTTATGTTCCTCCCTGACCTTCCATGGTGTGGACCTTTTTCATTCATTTATTAAATTCACTGAGTACTTTTATGTATCAGGTACTGACAATCTAATATTCCAGGGATGAAAGACAGGAAATAAACCAGACCTAGCAAGAAGATACTAAGATGTTAGATGATATTATAGACTGAATGTGTTTCACCAAATTTCTTATGTTGAATCCTAATCTCTAGTGTGGTTCTGTTTGGAGATGGGGTCCCTAAGGACATAATTAAGACTAAATGAGGTTGTCGTGACTGGACCCTGATCTGATGGGAATAGTGTCCTTGTAGGAAGAGGTATCACAGAGCTCCCCGCTCAGGTACAGAGAAAAGCCTTGTGAGGACCTGGAGAAAAGGGGTCTGGTAAGCCTGGAAGCGAGCCTTCACCAGACATCAGGGTGGCCAACATGTTTATCCTCCAGGGCCATGAGTAATTTCTGTTGTTTAAGCTACTCAGTTTCATATTCTATTATGGCAGCCCAAGGACCTAATACAGATGGTGTAAGTCCTGAAGCAAGGAAGGGGGAAAATAACTGGGGGGGTGCAGGAAGAGGTGGTTCTGAATTTTAATCGCATGGTTTGAGAGGGCTTGTTTGGGGAGATGACACTGAGTAAAGTCCAGAGGTGAAGAGGAAGCAAGCCGTTCTGATTTTCGGGGGAAGGATGTTCAGACAGAAGCAGCCTTGAGGTAGGAGCGGCTTGGTTTGAACAAGGAGATTAGTGTGACCTTAGCAGTGTGGGGATTAGGTGAGCAGAATCACAAGAGACGTGAACCAAGCAGTAACTGAAGGAAAGCCATGCCACTTCAAGGATCTAAATTTTATTCTGTGTGCGGTAGAAAGCGTGTGGAGGCTTTAGAGTTTAGAGGGTTGTGCTGGCTGCTATGTGGGAAATAGATCGTAGAGCACTGGAGGCAGCCACAAAGCCTTCCAGCATCTCTTTTAGATTATATCTGTATTTCAAGTGCTTTTCACTGTCTTCACTGTTACAACTGTCTGTGCTGCCACTGGTCTGGAAGGATTTGCTGATGGGTTAGGTGTGCAGTGTGACGGGGGGAGAGAAGGTAAGGGTTTCTTGTTGAGCGCTTTCCATTACATGCGTCCTCCCGCTCAGTCATCTCAGCTGTACACAAGCATGCTCAGTTTCCTCTTCTGTCTTGGTGTCCCAACTTGTCATTCATTTCTGGCCTTTGCATGTCACATCCATATATGCACCTGCTGGATCAATATTTTAATTTGGGTATCTTAAAGGCAGCAGACTTGTAATCTCTGCTTCCAGTCTTTGCCCTTTCCCCACAGTGCCTGTAGGAATCAGTGATAGTATACTCTACATTTGGGTTAATCACATATCAGTGAGGCTTCTTTAGACCTTTTTCTCCCTTTCCTGTCATAGTCAATCAAACCACCTATTCCTTTAAAATTTTAATTTTTAATTCAATTTTAATTTTTAATTTGGAGGAATGTGTGGTAGTAGTAGGAATTGAACCCAAGGAGAACTGCAATACATTTGTAGTCTTTATTTATTTTTTTTTTGAGACTAGATCTCACCAACTTACCCAGGCTGACTTCATACTTTTGTAAGATGCTCCTGAGTAGCTGGGATTATGTGTGTACCACCATACACTTTTTTTTTTCTTTCTAAAAAAGAAGAGAAAAGAAAAGATTTTCAATGTCCTTCTGAATTTTAAACTGAAAATGCTATTAAATGTAAATTAAAAGCCAATTTCAAAGGCATCTTTTTTTTTAAATTTTATTTTAAAGACAAAAGAATGGAGACATATGAACTACGATAAGCCATAAACAATACAGAAAATACAAAATTATACAGAATATAGTAGGGAATTACCACTGGATGTTGTATTACATAATATTATCTTCATGTTAGTTAACACAAAAACATTAAAGGAAATGCGAAATTATAAAGAAGATAGTAAGGAATTTGCACTGGATGCTGTATAATATAAAGTTATCTTTACTTCTGTTAATACAAAAACGATTGCAGAAATACAGAATTATAGAGAACATAGAAGGGGATTAGCTCTGGATGCTGTCCTACATAATGTTACCTTCACCTTTGTTATTCAGTTACACAGATGATGGCCCATTTGATCATTCAATTTTTCTCCTCCCTCATCTCCGTTGCCCTACCACTCAATCAGTCATCTTCCCTGTGATAGTAACTGTACTCCTGGGTTTATCTATACCCCTGGACTCTCGCGTTGGGAAGAGATATAGCTGCCTCAGACTATACTATAACATACATGGGTGTATACAAACTGCCATGGTCGGAGGTGGGAAAGCACATATGCTCACAGCAGACCGCCCAGCTCCACCCCGTCGCCGTGCTATGGGTGGGGGTGGGTCCAGTCTGTGAAGTGCCCTCAGTGGGGCCCTCAGCAGAGCAACCGCAGGGCCCACAGCGGAGCAGCCGCAGGGCCCTCAGCAGAGCAGCCTCAGGGCCAACAGCATAGCAGCCGCGGGGCCCTCAGCAGAGCAGCCGTCAGGGCCCACTGCGGAGCAGCCGCCGGGGCCCTCAGCGGAGCAGCCGCGGGGCCCACAGCGGAGCAGCCGCCGGGGCCCACAGCGGAGCAGCCACGGGGCCCACAGTGGTGGAGCAGCGCCCTCTGCAGGGCAGCTGCAGGGCCCACTGTGGGGCAGCTGCAGGGTAGCCGCGGGGTCCACAGCAGAGCAGCTGCGGGGTCATGCAAGGTTCATATGTGCAAGCTGTAAGGAGACCCTCTTGGTGCACACATTAATAGTTTGGGGTGAGTCCTGAAGACTGTGGATTCGTCCCATTGTTGCCAGGAACAGGCGGTGCTTGCTCAAGCCGCCGAGACTCAAGGTGCTCCCAGAGAGAGTTCAGGGTGGGAGCTGAGCCCCGGCAACCCAGATCATGCTTCCTGCCTGATGTTGGAGTGAGAAAGGCGTGGAGCCATGCGATCCACCTCCATCTGCATCTCCCTCCTGTTGCGGTGCTGGAGCCCCCATCCACTCCTCGGCCGGATCCCTGGGAGCCGCTGTGGCTCACTGCTGAGGTTCCCCACTGCTCTCTGCTGGTAGCTGCTCACCCAGCTGAGAGGCAGGGGCCCACCATCTTGAGGCAGGCGCAGAGCCGGACGTAGTGCGCTGTGGACTAGTTGCATTGATTCTCTCCAGGCGCTGATTAGGAAGGTTGCCGCAGGGTGGGGACTCTGCCCCAGTGGCTGTCGCAACCTCTCATTCTCACACTGGGTCCGACAACTGCTACTGACCGCCATTGCCTCCTTTCCTGGCTGCGCCCTCCCCTCTCCAGCCCTGGACCAGCTCTCGGAACTCCACTCTCCTCTGGCCGAGTTGGGAGGCTTCCGTAAGCGTGGGCCTCCGAAGCTGAAGCTGCGAATGCCAGAACTAGGGCGTGGGCCATGGGTGTGCTTGGAGCAGTGACTTCCTCCTTCTCTCCCTGCAACTGCGCCATGGCAGATCTCTGATCCTTTCCTTCAGCAGAGGTTTTGCTTAGTCTTTCCAAGGGCTTCAGTTCCTATTTCAGATCCTTCCTGAGTTCAGGATACCCACCTCTTTCCCTCCTGTCCTTTGTCTGAGTGGCATTCCTCTGGAAGGTTCTCTCTGTTGCCTACCCGGTCGCCATCTTGAAGTTCTCTCGTAAAATTTATTTAGTTATTTGTTACTTTCTAATGAATTGACCATTACATTTCTAAAGTTCTGAAATGGCCAACAGACCATAGAAAGATACCACTTTAGGCTCCTGCTTGAAACCAACAGCTA
>PVLD010012461.1:0-60270 GCA_004027595.1 Dinomys branickii | reverse complement strand
ACTCCCTACCTAGTGACCTGGGTGAGGTGTGTAAGACTGCTCCCCCACCCTCCCAGGGTTCCCTGCAGGTATAGGGATGGATCTCCTCCCCCACTCGGTGATCTGGTCACGAGCGCCGATATCTCACCAGTTATTGGAGTCCCTGCAGGGATGAAGGTTCCAAGGTGCCAGTCTATCCTTTGGGGCTTTCTGCGCGGCTTGCCCGACACGCGCGAAACGTGGGACCGCCGGGCGTCTCCGCCGCCAACAAGCCGATCTCTGTCGGGAGTCGCCGGAGAGCTGCGCCGGCTCGGGAGGCGGGAGGGATCGAGGCGTCCGTGCTCTGAGGGCGCTATGACCCAGCAAATCTTTCTCTCCGCCTCCGGCGCTTGGGTCTCTCCCCGCGGCCCGCCTGACACGCGCGAAACGTGGGATTGCCGGGCGTCTCCGCCGCTAGCAAGCCGATCTCTGTCGGGAGTCGCCGGGGGGCTGTGCCAACCTTCCTCTTTTATGTTTTATTTTAAAATACTTTACTTCAAAGAGACATTTCCTGAAAATAGATGACTTATTAACATGATCCTCACACAGCCTGCACATGTGAAAGAGAAAATTGGACAGAACCATGCTAAGCTATCTTAAAGTCTGTTGTAGATTTTTTTTTTTACCTTGTTAGGGTTTATGTAAAAAATGATATAAAGTAGCTACTTAATTTCTAAATTCTTTAGTTAATAAACCTCCTTTAAGCAGAAGTGATCATTTATTTGTGAACATACTACTACTGAACTCAGTGGACATATTCTTTCTCATATTTTCTTCCATCTGACGCTAAACTGTAACAGCACATTTTAGCATTTTCCTCCCTCCCTCCCTTTTTCCCTTTCCCTCTCTTTTCTTTCTTTCTTTCTTTGATATTACTTGTTTATTTACTTGTTATATTGGGGATTGATCCCAAGGCTATCAAGATAATAATGTAAGAAAAACATGAGAAGTGGATATTAGAATTAGTCTGTCACAGAATTCTCATTTAAATGCAAAACAGAAGAATTAATATGTGCTATGTACAGACACCAACCACCCATGATAAATATAATCATTATGTATTGCAAACATGCTAATAAAAGTTAAAAGTAAAAATAAATGCAAAACAAACAACGTATTTTTTAGTGAGAAAATGGGGGCATACGGACAAGCCATTCATTAAACAAAGGACTATAAATGAGCTGTCAACATCTAATACACGCTTAGCCTTCTGTGTGTGCATGTGTTTAAAAAATAAATAAAAATAACACATGCTTAGCCTCACTCATAATTAAAAGAAAGCATAATAAACAAGATAGGCCTCCTAGGCACATATATTAGCAATTCAGTAATACCTACTACTATCAGCAAAACAAACTACCCCACCTACACACACACAAATAAAACTTTCGGTCCTGCACATGCACTTCTAAGAACTTTCTTACAGACAAATTTGTAGAAGTACACAAAGATAGGTACATAATAATATTTTCTTAAGCACTGCTTATAAAGCCCCCAAATGGGAACAATCTCAAAGTTTCCCAGGAGCAAAAGCTCTTAGACAGGGTGCTTAAAAATGCTACACTTCCAAGTTGTTGGTAACTTCAACAACATTTGTTTACATGGGCTGATTCTATTAATATTTATTACATTAGAAATTAGAAAAAAGTCAACATAAATAATGCATTTTATGAAACAAATTATTTTCAAAAATATCTCTATCTTAGAGAAGTGGCACTGTTTTATCTTTTTACAAATCTCTTTAATATCTGATATAATGTAAGATAGCTGGATTCTCACATTTATTTCTGCAGTTTACTGCATTATATGTTTTAGTTGAACTAGATGAAGAAAATCCAGAGCTTCTCAATATGTAGTTGGCAAATGGAGGAGTTTTTAAATGCATCTGTAGGTCATTGTGGATATTCTTGAAACTACTCAAACTCACATATAATATTTTCTTAAAGGTCAGTTATAAGAAAACTGAAACAGTTTCAGAAACTTTCCATTCTCTGTTATATTAAAATCCATTGGTCTACCTATCTTGCCTTTTGAATATATCTTTTACCCTTGAATGATTTTTTAACATAAATTCAATATTGGCACCTCAAAAATACTGCTTCACTGACTTATGCCGTTCTTCCAAATGTTGAAACAGTTCACAATCAAAACGTCACAACCTTAAACACCACCATGGATTACATATGAAAAATACTGGGACACTTTCAAACTCATAGGGTTAAAATTTTTCCAAAAGTTTAATTTTTGCTGGAAGGATCAAATTTTGCACTAGCAAAAAAAAAATATTATTTGTTGGTTTCCTTGCAATGACATGTTTGCTTTTCAAGAAAATATGTATCAAATATGAATGACCATGTCTATCTGTTATTCTTTCATATTCAAATGATGCTGTAGGAAGACAGTTAATTCAACTAACAACCCAGTCACTAAAGAATATTCTCACACATAGAATATTCTCATTCCAACAAGAATACTTAAAAGATATGTATTCAAAAGTAGATATGATGAAACTAATACTTTGAGAGGTTTCATCACAGATATGGCTATTTTTCTGCCTCAACCTCCCAAGTGCTGGGGTTATTAGGTGTGTGTGCTTCACCACACCTAGCTGCCGCTGCCTTTATGATGCCAAAGTGCCACAGTTATAACCAGCAATGGGTACTCAACATTGGTTTTTGCATCAATAGTGCAAATGTTCACACAATGAAGCATAATATAACTATTATTTTATATGTCAAGAATATGACTTAACACTTGCTGGAAGCAGTACTGGGGATTGAATCCAGGAGTTCTCTACCCCTAAGCTACATGCTCAGCCTTTTAAAAAATTTTTTATATTGAGTCAGTGTCTCATCAAGTTGCCGAGGTAGCCTCAAACTTGCAATCCTCCTGTCTCATCCTCCTCAGTATCTGGGATTACAGTCATGCGCCCCCACACCTGGCTGATTTGATACTCTTTAAGGGGTTGTAAAACTCTCAGTTGTCCATGGACAATACTTTAAGAACTGCTCCACAAAAGAAGCCAAAGGTGGAAATCCAATGGAATGCCATTACAGGCAACTATTAAAAGAAATGATGTAGGGCTGGAGGTACAGCTCAGTGGGCTAAGTGCTTGTCGCTGAGCACTAGGGCCCTGAGTTCGATCCCCGGTCCCGGAAAAAAAATAAAATAAAATAAAAAATAAAAGAAATGATGTAATCCTAAAAACTGATGTCCATGGAAATATGCTAGTGTATTTGGTATGTTTAAGAAAAATCAGGAACAAAAGAAAGCAGAAATTTCCAATTAAGAAATAGATCACATATTTATACATGAAAATAAAACATTGGAAAATATATATACCATAATATTAGTAAAAGTTTCCTTGGGGAAAGGATATTTTGTTTCATATAAACATTTATTTGTGCTTTTTAAATTAGTAAAAGCAATCTACATCATTTTAAAACTTCTTCAAAATGCTAACTTCTCTATGTATAACAATTCTTTGAAAAGGAATCTTACTTCTTCGTTTACGGAAAGATAGGTCCCTTTTAAAAACATAATTAGCATCACTGATAACTTAAGAAAAAGAGACAGAAGGGGCAAGTAGAAATGAAAATGGAAAGAAATACCATAAAGATAGTCTAATGTTCATGGCCATGCTATCAGTTACTAAAACTAAATTCTCCCAAATGGGGCCAGATTCTTTATTATAAACCTGAAGATTTTAATTTATATTCAGCAAATACCACACTGCCAAAGTTCCCAAGTGAACAGCAGCAGTGTTACTGAACTCTTTGTGATTAAAGTCTTTAATAACAATTTAACTAAATAAGGGGATATAGTGCACTTGCCTACTTTGCAATCCTGATGTCAGCAGGCAATTAATTTCAAGACTCAACTTAAAAAAACACTTCAGAAATCATTACTTTATTTAGTTCCAAAGGGATTTTCAACAGCATGTTCTTTTTCAGTGTCTTTTGGTTACTGTCATGTAGCCTACCGTGAAGGATGTTAACCTCCATGATCTCAAACTATTTTTGATTAACATTTTAGCTCTATCACAAGAACTGCTGTCTCAGGAGGAAGCCTCATTGTCAATTTGTGTCTTTATTGCATCTCAGTAGGACTATTTCAGTTCATTATTTCCTAGCTCGTGGACTGTTTTAATGTTACTTGCAACTCTGCAGTTTTTAAGAGCTGAACTGTCCATCACAAAAGTTTCCTTACGACTTGGGGTAAGTGTTACACTGAATTTGCGGGGTTTGTAAGGAAAGCTATGTTCAGCCCATCATTTTAAGTATCTACTATTTTTAAACAGGTAAGATGTATCCTACACTGGCCTTTTGAATGTTTCAGTATAATATGAAAATGAAGATACAGATGTGTTAACAATTCAACAATAAAACTTGAAAGGCTGCAAACCTTGGATTAAAAACAAGGAAATCCAGCCATTTTAAGGAATTAGCCTGCCAAGAAGTTAATTATATTAAGTATTTTTTAAACAATATTGACCAAAATGTAACCAAAGACAGATTTGGTGGGTAGAATTACATAGAGCAGAGAAAATACTGATTATAAAAATCAATGCTTTGCACATGATGTTGAAGAATGTATATGATGTGTATACAAAAGAAAAATGATTCATTCTAAAGATACTTCTTGGTTGCCGTTGGACAAAGATCAAGAGAAGCAGTGCTGCAACTACAGCACGTAGGACTCTCTGCTACCTGACTGACAGTAAACAGAGAACTACTTTCTTTTTTCCTTTTTCTTTACCAAGGACTAAAATCAGGGCCTTTCACTGAGCTATATCCCCAGCCCTTTTTAATTTTGACATAGGGTCTTGCTAAGTCACTAATTTGCCCAGGTTGGGCTCAAATTCGTGGTCCTCCTCCATCAGTCTCCCACAGTACTGGAATAATAAGCGTGTGCCACCATGCCTCACTGAGAACTATTTATAAAAGAATGCTGGAGTACAAAGATCTACACATATTTTTAAATGAATTGAGCCTGATAATCGGATTTAATGAAAATACACCTCATGTGTAAGTGACAACCAATACGTAACTGACAATAACCAAAATGTATGTATAGAGATAAAATTAACAGTAAGAGCTGGGCATGGCGACACATGCCTTTAATCCTACCACTCTGGGAGGCTGAGGAAAGATTCAGAGTTCAAGCCAAGCCTGGGCAACTCAGTGAGACCCTGTCTCAAAAGAGAGTAGACGTAAGATAACTGAGGGCGTCATTCAGGGCAAAGGTCTTGGGTTCAATCTATAATACCCACCCTCCCGTAGAAAATTAACAGTAAAATTACTACCTTGCAGAATCAGAAGCAATAATTTATATGTACTTTATTTCAAATGGCTGTTTAATATTGAAGAATTAGATATGATCTCTAGAAATCAGAGAAAGACTTTTATGTGGTTATGTTTTTATATCAATAAAACCTTAAAAATGAGAAAACTGATTTTCTCATTATCACCTTCTGAATATAGCTGGCTTCTTTCTACTTTCTGCATATAAATTTCATAAAAAACACTATGCATCAAAGGCTGAAGAGAAAAATAAAATCGTTTTGTCAATTTTGAAGGGGTAAAAAATCAGTGGTAACCCAGGGTCACACACATGAACACTTCTGTGTTAATGGTACGGCACTGAAGCCTGTACCTTCATAGCTTCATAAATATGTATATTTAAAAAAGCAATTTAGTAATGTTAGAGTATGAGAAAATATTTATTGTAATAAACATGTTGCCAGCTGTCAACTTGTTTGCACTGTGTCTGATGAGAGGTTTGCTATCATTTCTCTGTTCCACTTATGTGTGATTTCACTTTCCATGGCTTTGGTTACCTATAGTCAAGCTCAGTCTGAAAGCAATAAATAGAAAACTTCTGAAAGAAATAATTCATGTGTTTTAACTCATACCTCATTCTGAGTGCTGTGGTGAAATCTCAGGCAGCCCCACCACCTCCCTAGGACTTGCATCCTCCCTCTGTCTAGCAATTCCATACCGTGCATATTGTCCTCCCAATACCATTACTCAGCCGCCATCTCAGTAATCAGATAACCGTCAGGGTACCAGCACTTTACAGTGTGTGTCCCAATAACCTTCATGCAGTAGCCCAACACAACATCACAAGGTCCATCTGATTCCCTTCACTTCATCAGACCACGTAAGCACTGCCATCTCATATCTTAAGAAGAAGAGTAAGTATAACACAGTAAGATATTCTGAGACCACATTCACATGTTATTATATGATATTGTTAGAAATGTTCTATTTCATTATTAGCTATTAATGTTAATGTCTTATTATGCCTAATTTGTAATTTAAATAAACTATAGCGTACATAGGGCTCAGTATCCATCGTTTTAGGCATCCTCTGGTGGCCTTAGACTGTCTCCCCTATGAGTAAGAAGGGATGACTGCATAATGCACCTTTCCCTACCTCCCACTATTTTTAAGACTGTTGCTCTAGCCCTTCTAGAGCCTACTCCAAAGCCAAGGCTGGGCTGGGCACCAGAAAGATTGGTTGTTCTCTTCCCCTCAAGGATCCAACCCTGAGATCAAGGGACAACTAGTGTTAGCTCTGTGATGGTCCCATTCTGATACAGGCGCACTCTCACCAGGGCACTTTGTGAGAGCTCTATGGAGTACTCAAACAGACTAGAATAAAGTGGCCCCTTCCAGCTACCTTTCCTACAGCTGCCACTGTGGTGGCAGGTGAGGGGCCGGACATAAATGCTACCAACTGGTGCTGCCTCACCCATGATCACTGTTACTCACTTGGGAGAGCTTGACAATGATCTCCCAAAATGGAAAAGGGACTGCTACAACTACAATGTCACTAACAGGAACGTCTGAAATGGTCCCAGTATCAACTGCCAGAAACAAGTCTGCAAGTGTGATTACAGTCTGCAGTAGCACCTGGACCAATACATATCTGGAATCTCACTTTTAGGAGCAAGCCATGCAGGAAGACCAAGTCACCCTGCTAGACACCGGGGCACTGAGTTATCAACCCACAGCCTCATGAGGATACACACTAACACAGCATCTAGTAAAGTACCCTCTCATCCAGCATAAGCCCAGGTGGGGAAACAAAAGCTGTGCCCAGCACTTGTCTAGACTGCTCCACTAGAGAGGCCAAAATGCCACTATTGCTTTTCTGTCTGCATAACATCTAAGTCCTCTCTGTCTCCATGGTCTGTCTATAAGACTGAGATCAGGAACTATGTCTCTCATTTATTTGTTCATTCAGTCACTCATCCATTCATTAGAGCACCTGCTCTAATACTAAGCATGTTCTAGGCACCTGGGGAGCCTGTGTATCAATATTTTGATGTGAGCAGCAGAAAGAATAAAAAATAGCTATAAAGTAAGGGATCTGATTTTCCATGGTTATGGGAGCCGATAAAACCATCTACATAAAGCTGTTTATTTTTGCACTACTGCTACAGTCTGAAGTAACAGGGCTCAATTTGTAAGGCAAAGTAAAACTACAAGGATAAGTGCATACTACCGAGACTCGTCAGCCTCTCAGCACCTACAAACCTCAACTTTGGGTGATGGGTGTGTGTTCCAAGGGAATGCAGTGATCTTCATCAAGAACTATCATGTTTCTGCTTAAAGGAAGGGACCTACCAGGACTTGGAGTTACTGCTGCTCTGCCTGCATCCTTACATCAACATGGTGAGCCGGAGATAAGGGGCAACGCATGCTGCCTGCAATAGCATCTCATACCTGCTCTAACTCGGGTGGTAAAGATCATATGAAGCTACGTACTGTACGTCCACCTGTGACATTTTGGAAAAGACAAAACTCCTGATAGTAAAAAAGGGTTAGAGGGGAGTGATGAATAAGTGGAATACAGAGGGTTTTCAGCGCAATGAAACTCTTCTGTATGAGACAATAAAGGACATGTGTCATTATACTTTTGTCAAAAGCCACAGCATAAATCAAAAGGTGAACCCTCAACATAAATTGAGTTCTGGTTGATAATGATGTTGGTGCAGGTTCATCCACTGTGATAAATGTACCACTATGGGGCAGGATGCTGATAGCTGGGGAGGCTGTATGTATCTGGAAACAAGGTTTATTAAGAACAAAAATGGCAGATGAAAAGGCTAAGTGGAGAGAAAGGACGAAAGAGCTGTTCCAGATGGAAGATCCGGGATGAACTCTGTAACAGAGGGGTCTGTCCCGTGGGTAGACATCTGCTTTAACTCATTTGCTTTAGCCAGAGTACAGGAGGTGGAATGGGAAAAGAGAAAGACAAAGTTCAAAAGGTTGACTGCAGTCAGACTGTAGAGGTCTTCAAAAGAGGGATAAGAAGATTGATTCTTTTTCTGCTAGTTTCAACCCTCGCTATCCACTGACAGAACATGTGGCACTTTTAGAAAATACCTATGCCTGACTTCCAGGCTCAGAAGTTTGGAAGGCCCTAAGTGGGAAAGGTAACAACTATGATCTATCCAAGCTAAACACAGTAGAAGAATAAGAGAATCTGGGCACTGAATGCAAAACTGACTTTGAAAGTAAGGAAACAACATGGGCTGAGATCAAATGACAATATCCATTTACCGGAGAGTAAGATGATAAACAAGGTGAACCTGTCATGACAAGAGAGGAATATCTGAGTTCAGGGTTTCACTCAGAGGACAAGATGTGGCATTAGAATAGGGGTGATAAAAGTCATTCCACTGTCCATTTGGGGGTGCCTTTCATTTTCAGAAGTCTAATTTTTTGAACTCCTTACGATATTCCAATTACTACTCCTCTGAGGAATAGCTGGTTAAGTTTCCTTTCCCCACTGTATGGGCTGTCCTTTCATTTTCTGTTTCCTTTGTCAAGCAGAAACTTTTTAATCTGACATAATCCCATTTATTATTGCTATTAGTTCTTGGACCGTTGGAGTCTGTCCAGAAAGTCTCTCCTATGCCTGTATCTTTAAGAGTTTTAACAATGTTTCTTCCAGGAGATTCAGTTTTTCTATTTTGATATACAGGTCTTTGATTTATTTTGATTTGATTTTAGTGCAGACTAAGAAATACAGATGAAGATTCATTTTGTATGTGGATAATCAGTTTTCCCAGCACTATTTGTTGGAGACTACCTTTTCTCCAGCACATACTGTTGGCCAATTTATTAAAGATCAGACGACTGAAAATGCTTGGGGTTGTTTCTGCATTCTCTATTATACTCCATTGGCTAATAAGTTTGTTTTGGTGCCAATACTATGATGTTTTTACCACTCTGGCTGTGAAGTATAACTTGAAGCCTTAGACTATAATGCCTCTCTGCCTTGCTCTTGTTGCTCAGGATTGCTTTGGTAAATAAGGGGAATACTCCAAACATGGCCCCGGCCAACGCCAGTAAAGGGGAAAAAGCATTAGGTCAAAGGAAGAGAAAAAAGAATTCCTACATATTTACAAATGAGTGGTTTCCTTCTAGAATCTGCAGTCTTTGGAATCTAGGAAGTCACACTTCTCCTCGCCCTTCTTTATAACCTATGGGTTTGTGTGGTGACCCTCTCTCTATTCAAGAGATTCAGTTGGCCATAGCTGTGTCCAGGGTATGCAATCAACGGGTGTGGAAATTTCTTAATCTCTTAAATTTACTTATACCCAGTCTGTTACCTGCATTGGCACACAAGGGAATAATCCATCCAACCAATGGACTCAATGCCATCACCTTCAGATCTAGCCACCTTGGAAAGCCAGACCTCCTGAAATTTGTCCTCTCACCACAGAATGCAGGTCCCATGTCCTTCTTGACTGGCATTTGAATTTCTTGGGGGATCTCAGGAGACCTCTCTAGTGCTACCCTCTTAGCAGTCTGTCTCCCGTTGCTACCCCTACTGCTCAGCCACTGTGGTAGGCAACACTTCAGCCCTGCAGTGAAGCTGTAGTATACACGTGTTCAGTGGCTCAGTCACACACATTCAACCACCTCCCAAAATGGCAGCTTAAACTCTCTCTCTGGCAAGCACTGCACTGGGTTTTTATCTCCAACCCTATCCCACTGTCAAGTCACCCTTGCAGTAAAACCACATGCTTCTTTTTTTGGTTTTTACCAACAAGTGCTTTTCTTAGATCTAGCACTATTAACACATCTGCTGTTTCTCCATGAAGCAGCCAATTCTTCAGACTTACCTCTTTTCTGGGTCACTAGCCTGTTGGTTGTTTGCTAGTCACCTGTGGGTCTCTTGTTTTTAAAAACTATTTGTAACAATGAAGTATCTTCAAGACCCCAGGGAAATGAAATGAAATCCAATCAAGACTTTCAGCTCTGGGCTTTGGCCTCATCCGTCAGGTCTATCAGTTGCTTGGCACTTCAGTGGCCACATGCAGAGGTGAAATAAAATGCACAGGCAGCTCAGAGTTGGCAGTGCTGTGGCCAGGGCGTGGAAGCAATGGGTGTGGATGTGGTTGGGGACCAGCACACGGGTCCATGTGCTGCGTGGGGCCACATGTCAGATGTAATTTTTTGATATTTTAACTGCTTTTAATTTTTTTTAAGTCTCAATTTATTAATTTTCACCTTGTTCTTTAATTTCCTTCCTGTACCAGCTTTGAATTCAGACTGCTCTTGTTTTCTAGGACCCTGAAGTACTGCATTATTTATCTGGGCTCACTCTGTTTTCCTTATGTGGGCATTCACAGCTATAAACTTCTTAGAACTGCTTTCATTGTATCCCCTGGCTTCTAGTATGTTATCTTGGCATTATTGTTTGAATCTAGGAAGTGTCTAATGTCTTCTGTGACACACTGATTATTCAAGAGTGCATTATTTAGCACATTTCCACTAGCTTGAACTACCACTGATATATGCAAGACTGTCCCACATAGTAGCTTGTCCTTCCCATTAGGACTGTCCCATGCTAGCTGATGGGACAGTCATGCGTGCACCACTGGTGGTTCAGAGTCACACAGCAGTGAGACATACAAATTACGGCCCTGTCATGAGTGTGTTCATCTTCACATGTTTATGTAACTTCTGTGATTTTTTTTCTATTGATTTCTAGTTTCAGGGCAGTATGACCTGATAATATATGTAAGATTATTTTGAATCTTTTCTATTTAGTGAAACATACTTTATGGACTAGTGTGTGGTCTACTTTGGAGAAAGTTCAATGTGCTGCTGAAAAAAATGTGTGGTTGTTGGGTAAAACACTGTAGATATTTATTCAATCCATCTGCTCAAAGTATGGTTTAATTCTTACACTTCCTTGTTAATTTTTCTAACTAGATGACCTACCTGTCTATTCATAATGGAGTGTTGAATTCCCAACTATGTTTGTATTGATGTTTATTGATATACTGATGAACTTTTATGTCCAGTATTATTTGTTTTATAAAAGTGGGTGCAACAACATTCACTATCTACATATCTATAATTGCTATCTTGCCCTGTTGAATTGTTCCTTTTACAAATACACCATGAGCATCTTTTGTTTCTTTGGGTAATTTTTGTCTTGAAATCTACTCTGTCTGAAAAAGCTACTGTTGCTGATTTTAGGCTTCTGTTGCACAGAGTACTGTTTTCCATTCTTTAGTTTTCAGTCTACATGCTTTTTATGGATTATAACTATATGCAACATACAATTGGGTTTTATTTTTTTATCCTATTAATCTGTACCTTTTGATTGGGGAATTAAGACCATTTATATTGAGATTTCCTGCTGAAAGTATTGACTGATTTCTATCATTGCAGTACTTTTCTGTTATGGATTCCTTTATTTTTCCCCTTTGCTTAACGTATTCTACTTGATGTATTCCTCCCTTTTGGCTCTTTTGTGATTTGGACCTTACTGTCTCTGCCTAGGACTTTTTATATTACTGGTTTGCTGATCATTTCTTCAAGTACTCTTTCAGGTCATTCAGTAAAATGTCGTTATTTCTCCATCAGTTTTGAAAGATAGTTTTGCAGGATAAATTAATTAAATACTGTTTCCTTTTAGGGATTGAAAAACTTTACTCCAAGCTCTCTGGGGCTTTAAGGTTTATATTGAGAAGTCTGCTGTAATTCTGATAGGTTTGTCTTTGTATATTATTTCTTGCTTTTTTTCTATGAATTATCATTTGTATTTTCCCTGAAGTTGAACTATTCTGTTATTAGAAATGCCTCAGCATTATATTTTCAGCTCTCAGTTATGCTTGTTCAATAGTTCCAAACTAAATGTAATTAAAGTAAAGCAAACCTACAAATTAATAAGCCATGTTCCAGTCATGTATCCCAAAAAACAACGAACTATATTTCCTCAGCAGATCTAATGCTAATTCCACTGACTTGTGGTAGCTAAATTGTGTTCTAATGTGTCATCTCCCCTCAAAGATGTAGTTCTCCTACATGCAGCATGTTCTACAAAATAGGTTCCTCTAACTCAGAAAAGTTACTGAAACTTTACTAAAACTATGGAAGTTTTTAATCTAAAATTTTTACTAAAATTAAAGTTTTCAATATAAAAGTTTTACTAAAATTAAAGAATGCATTAGGAGTCAAAAAAGCTCAGGTCTAATGTCTTTACCCAAATCTATGACCCTCAGCAAGAGGTAATTTTTTCTATGCCTCGGTTTACTCATCTAAATGTGGTACAAAAAATGCTTTGCAAGCTAAAGATAAAAACAGCACGGTAATGGCACAAAAACAGACAGATAGGCCTTTTACACAATGGTGCTGGGACTGCTCAGTATGGTGATGCACACCTTTAATCCCAGCATTCAAGAAGCTAAGCCAGGAGAATTTCTGCCAGTTCAAGGCTAGCCTGCACTACACAGCAAGTCCCTGTCTCAAAAAAACAAACCAAACCAAATGCCACAAAATATTGCTGGGAAGACATATGAAGAAGACTGATAGAAGCTGCACCTGTATCTCTCTCCATGTACTAAACTAAAATCAAAATGGATCAAAGATCTAAACATTATAACTGAAACACTTAACTGATGGGAAGATAAAATGGGCAAAACTCTTGAAGTCAGAGTGTAGGCAAGGACTTTCTCAACAGAACTCCAACTGTACAAGATGTAACACAAGAGTCAACAAATGGGATTACCTCATAATTTAACTTACCTGTTCTACAGAACATGCCAAATTTCAAAACTCAGCTACTGTGTGAAAATGACCTGTTAACTTGATTGGCACGGGGACCATGCATGGGATTAGCAAAGCACACTTCTGAGTGTGTCTGAGTGGGTCATGGAGGCATGACACTGGGTACTGGTCCCTTCCTCTGCTTTGCTTCCTGGCTTCTATGAACTAAGCAGTTTTTTTATATCATGTTCTTCCACCATGATGTTCTTGCTTTAGAGCCTGCTAACTATGGAATGAGTCCTTTGAAACTGTTAGGAAAAAAAACCTCTGCTCCTGTATGCTGTGGATGTTGGGTAATTTGTCCCAGGAACAGGAAATCTAATATAGACACTTTACATTAATTCTACAACAGGGACAGATAGACAGATAGGTGAATGGACCAACAGATAATAATGTAGATACATAGTTACTCTCAATTTCAGATGCAACCTTTGTGACTCACCATCTTTTTCCTCTTATCTTGTTCTGTCGGTGGTTCTTCATCTTCTGTTACTTTTGGTTCCTCAAGATGAGACATCAACATACAGCTACAATTTTCAAAAACATGTTTTAAATAAATAAAAATTATCTGTAATATACTAAAAACAAGCTTTGAAAATCACTGAGAACATGAATGCTTCTACGTACTAACATGGGAAACAGACTTAGATTCATAGATTTATACTTTTTAAAGTACAAATATCTTACTTTCGAAAGAATTAAATAAAAAAATTCTGTGCTTTTTTACTTGGGTGTTTAAATCAGTAGTTTCTAGGAAATTCATTTACAGACAACTTTTTAACTAAATATCACTTGAGAATGAAGGTGTACACTTTATATTTTTCCAAAAAATTACACGAACTTACAATACTTTCCCCCTTAATCTTTACATGCCTACAAATTATAAATGCAGTAATTTAAATAGTAACAACACTAAAATACTATTAATTATATAATAATCTACTTTGTGCTCCAAATGACACTACTGTCCTGCTATGAGGCACTTGTCCCTGATGGAACTGGTACCTTCTGGATAGTTATAAATCATTTTATTTTGCTTATCTGCACCACTGCTCCTCACCATTATCAGAGATAATAGAAACATAGTTTCCCAGCCCATCAACTCTGGTTCCAAGGACACAAGAAATGAATATTGTCTACTGAAATTTCATTGATGGAACAAACTGTTTCCTCATTTAGAACAAGAAAATTCAATAACTTACCAGAGGCAGAGTTTCTTAACCAAGAAAGTTTAGTTTCTATGTTTTGTGGCAAGTACAGATAGAGGACAATTCCTGATTCTGCTGTGTAAATAACTGAATTTAGGGTTAGGGACAGGTGCTAATAAAGAAACTTGATCAGGCTCACCCTTGCAGTGGACACGGATGTCCTTTATCCCTCTCCCCCAAGACTAAAAACAATGTGGAGGGCTGGGCCGGGGGGCCTGTTTCTGACTCAATTCATTACAAACTGGTATGATCAAACGTAAGAACCTTAGGCTGGAAATCAGAAGTCTATGAGTTCACTGCCTAACTCATTTCAAGGCCTTGATCTCTTGGTGCTGCAAAGCTCTGTCCACTGTGATATATAATACGAACACAGCACATAGCTTTACCAATGCATAGTGAGGAAAATAAAATATAATTATATCAACTCCAAAATTATTTCCCAATGTGAAATGTCTTAGAAAAGTCTAAATTATAGTTTTTATTTCAGAAATCATTAATAAGATGACCAATTCCAACTGCAATATGAACCACAATAGGAGCACACTTTATTTTGAATGAAATCATCCCACTGTACTGCATCATTTGTTAACTTACTTACACAGAAAAATTTTTCTGCCTTCCCTATGTTAAAAGATTTATCACATTAATAACGGAGTGTATTTCAGAGACACGCACTCGTTCCCCATACCCATACCCCCTTCTCCCTACTCTCCCCTCCCCTCCTTTCCCCTCTCTCCTTTCCTTCCACTCTCTCTCTGTCCCTCCCCCCATCTGTAGCTGGCTCTCTTCTCCCCTCTCTCTGGTTTGCTCACTTGCTCACTTGCTTGCACACTCACTCACTAAAAATTACCCAAAGAAAGACTATTTGCAGTTCTGCAGGTTGCACTCATTTGGGTCTCAGGAAGGCAAAAAAATGAAAAAAATTCCCCTGTAGTAAAATCTCTAATTAAAGGTCAAATCTGATCTTATCAACAAAGATTAAAGACAGACGATCATGTTTTACTTAAAGGCACATGAGAATGAATAGATTTCTCATAAACTAAAACGCGTGACTTGTGTGAGTATAATAATAGTAGTAATAGTAGAACAGTAACAACTCAGGTTCAAAACAGGAATGACTAACATACCAGTATATGTAGCCCCTTCTCTGTTTTACACTCAGCTTCACCTGAATCATCTGGAGGACTTGCTTAAAGTGCAGACTGTTGGGTTCCCCTCAGAGATTCTAACATAGCAGGTCTGGGTGGAACCAGAGATCGTGCAGTTCTCACAATCCCCCTCTGTACTGCTTGCTCATAATTTCCTCCATAATGTCGACAATAACTAATGTTGTTGGAGGAGGAGGCACAAACACTTGTTAACCAGTCCTGCATTAGGCCAAATCACAAAAAGTGTTTCCTATTTATATGTCTCTGGCCACTACAAAAGTGATTTCAACAATGATTTTTTTTTAAGCTATGTAATTGGTTTTCAGGTAGACTGAGAAACCATTTATGGATCACTTCATCTAAATTATACTAACATTATTCAGTTGGTCTTTACAGTAGAAACTTCAACTGCTTACATAATTATCCTCCTTAACAGAACCCTGAATCTGCCCAGTGACTTGCTCTTTCCGTGCCACCACACGCTGCAGGAAAGGAGGATCCCGGGCCCAGTGCCAGTACTCAATAAACTATCACAGTCATCCTGCTCCTGGTCAGTGGCTGCTCACGGCAAGAGCACATTTAAAGAATCCTGCCCAATTAGAGCTAAAGGAAAGGCTGATGTTCTAGAATAGTTTTACCTCTACCTTAAACACACAAAAAAGACACTTGTCTGCCCTTGGTATTGTACAACCTCTTTGTACAGAGGAAAGAACGCAGCCTGCAAATGAAATTAATGGAGGAAGGGGGGTGGCCCTGGGTTTTTGATGTTAGAAAGGCCACAATTACCTAATCCTGGAGCTACTTATCTACTGCAGTTGTTTTGTTATCAGAGACAACTACTTCTTTATTGTTAAAGCTGAAAGTCTTTCATAGTCCTTTATATAAATACCTTATAAAAATTCATCTCTAGGCCGAAGCCAAGAAAGTCCCCCTTTCCTGATAAACCAATTTACTTCCATGTGACAATAAGAACCATATTATTCCCAATGTTTCTATTTGCACTGGCTGTTAGAGAGTTCACAGTCAAGTTTGCTATCTGGAGGCCACAGGTTTCCCCAGCTAAGACTGCTTATATATATTTTTCCTCAATCCTGCGCTAGTAATGTTCTGACTATGAACTTTTCTCATCCACTGTCTCTAGTTCTCTTATGGTCTAAATAGAAACAATTAATTAAATATTATACTTTACCAATGTAGAAAAAGCACCATGAAGGTACAGAAACAGATGCAATAAATTCTTTAAGTCTAGAAAGTAATTTTAGAGGTAGGTATTTGTCAAGCAAGACAAAGCTGAGAAAGCATGACACACCAAGGAGAACAAATATTGCTAGTCAAGCCATCATCAGGACAAGCGCTTGGGGAATGATGAAACAACCTGAAGAGGCAAAAAAAAATAAAGGAAAAGCAGATTTTGTAAACTGAGAGCCAAAAAGGAAGAGGAGGCGCCATCAGCTTCATTCTGTTAAAAAAAAACTGAGGGTTTAAGTAGAAAAACATAGATGACAGGAGGTTGGAGAAAGAACCCCGAAGAAGCCACTAGGACCTACACAAGTTGGATAACACAGACATGATCATTTCAGGCTCACAAAATGAGTTTTCTTCTAGTATTTTCTTCTCGCTGCTGAAGGGCCCTCGGGTAGATCCATATCAAATACAGGAAGAAAAATCCTTATAAAATTCTAAATTTTACTTCTGCTTCAAATAAGACTACTTAATTTATAGTTGGTACATTTTAAACTCTGTATTTATAAAAATCACATTTTACAAGTCTTTTTATTGCCCCTAGGATTTCTAAAATGCTGGCTAGATTCTTTATCCCATTTTACTTCCCAAACTTCGGCAAGTGGTTATCAATTTCATTTTCCAATGTTCCTTACAATAAAATACCATAGGGAAAAAACAGGGAACTATACTAATCAGACAGGCAGAAGACAAATCTTTAGCATCACCAATACATTTTCCTGGCACATAAGTTTTCTAGTGATGAAAAAATTAATAAATTCATAAAATCCAGATTCATAAACTCTCAAAATGAATCTCTTCTTTCCCCTAAAAAAAATTTATTTTCTATACCATCCTCAAGAAAGAACTAACAGCAAGATTAATAATAGCGAAGGACTAGCTATTTATCTGGGAATATAAACTTCTCTTACTGGTAGGTAAAATAAGAAATGAGACTATTGGTAAAATTCATTCACATTTTTTCCCCCACATAAAATATTGTTTAAAATTTTAAATGCCCACTGGGTGTGGTGGTGCACACCTGTAAATCGGGCACTCTCAGGAGCCTTAGGCAGGGGTGTCACTGCCATTTTGAGGCCAATCTGGGCTACATAGTGAATTGGATGCCTGCCTGAACTATTATGTAGAGAGATCGTGTCTCAAGGAAAAAAATTTTAAATGCCTACGTGAACGTGTTATGAGGACATACTAAAATGCAAAAACAAGCACTAGCTGTCAGATATATGTTGGGGACTAGGTATTATAAACTGACGTCAAGGGGATGTCCAAGCTTATCTTTGTCCTGCCCTTTTGGGGCCAGACTGGAACTCAGAAACTCCCTGGAAGAGCAAGTCAGAACTGCAAGCCCTAGGGCTGACTGCTGTGGTCCTCACAGGACACGATAAGATATACTAAAGGGGATGAGGCAGCTGGGGAAACTCTTCCCCTTGTCCTTGTCCTGGAAAGAATGTTTTGATCTTCCCTGCCCATGGCAATCACCATCACTGTTCCCGAAACACCCACTGCCCTTCACCCACTGTCCTTGACTCAGACGTAATGAATAAACAGCAAGGGTCTCAGTGCCTCCTGGTCTTTTGGCCCAAGAGAGCAACTGGTGGTCCCAGATCCCTGCTATGTACCCCTCTTCTTTGTCTCTTGCTCTTTCCTTCCTTTCCCCACCATGTGCCATAACCCAGACAGGAGACTGAAACCCACTACAGGGATTTCCAATAACGTGGCATAATTATTTTTTTAATTATGCATGTATTTCACTCAAACTATAAATACCTGTTAACTCTCACTAGCCACACACTCTTATCACCAACACTGACCAATCCTGTCTTTAAACTCCATCTCAACTTCAACTCATCTGTGATTATCCACATGGTCTCCCTACCTCCAGAGCAATGAGTTTTCAATTTTACAAGTTATATGAATCATCAGGGTTCCTGTGTGCATTGCAGATCCTGCTGTCCTCTTCCCAAAGACTGCAATATAATGGGTCTGGCCTGGAAGGGGGAATCTTCATTTTTAAGAAGCATCTTAGGTTCTTCTGCTCTGGGACTGCTCGCAAGCATTTACGCCTCTTATAATTTTCAAAATGCACCAAAGTGATGCTTCTAATTATAAATTTAATCATGTTGCTTCTTAAAAAAAAAAAGAAAAAAATCATGTTGCTTCTATTCTTTAGAATTAGCAGAATATACTTCAAAATTTTTGTATTTCATAGGGGTTATTTAATTAACTGGTGCCAATCCACTACACAGCCTCAGAAATTATTCTCAGTTTCTTGGACCCATTTTTTACTTGTAGCTAGTTCTGATGCCTACATGTTTCCCCTGTGAGTGATTTACGAAAAAAGACTCACCTGCTTTTTTATACAGTAGAGTGTCTGGTATAAACACATTTGAATAAAGAGATCACACTAAGCCTTCCTTAGTGTGATGGTTAATTTATATACCAACTTAAGTGACCTACCAGGTGCCCAGAAATTTGGTCACGCGTGACGATACTGCGTGCTCCACTATGGCTGTTTCTAGACATTGGAATCAGAAGACTGGGTAAGGCAAACTGTCCTTCCTAATGTGGGTATGCCTCAGCCTTTGTTCTAATTCATTTTCAACTGTGACGACAGGAAGAATTCAACAGAACAAGAAAGACTAATTTTCTTTGAACCATTTTTTAAAAAAGGGAAACTGGAAACTCACTTGGATACAGAAGTAAATATTTTCTGTTTCTTACGAACTTTTCTCAATTTTTAATTGTATCCTATAGTCTTATGGACTGTATTTTATAGAACTCTGTATTTTATAGAATAGAAAGACTTATGAAATCTAGTGTAACTATTCTTAGGAACTGAGAATCCATAAAGTAATCTGTTTTTTCCATCATGCCAGGACAAAAAGCAACTGCCAAACAACTCTGGGGAAGAGAGAAGAACAGTGGTTGGTTATATGTTCCGGCTACCCATGCACACAAACCCTTGCGTCTACTCTTTTTTACTTTGTATCCCATAATGGTCTTTTATCAGGTTGTTTTCCTTCTAATACTTCACCTTCCAAACCAAAACGTTTTCTTTATGTTGAACTTAGCATACTTAGAAGACTTTCTCTTTTTGACTTCTTTGTATACTTTGCTGCACCACAGTACTTTTCTGGCCCTGTTACCCTGATTTTAACATTATGACACTGCAATAGATAATTTCCAAACTTTACTCCCACTTCTAGAGTCATCTCTTCCAGTTAAAACAAGACATAATTTTGTTCTACTTCCTACGTCCTAACACTTTTTCTTGCTTACAGTCTCTAATACATACAGTCTTTCTTTCTGTTACTTTCTATAAAAGCACAACCTACAGTTCTACTCTATTGTGTGCTCTGCACAACATGTAGACAACTGCCTTGATGCATCCTAGTGCTGTCACTGAACTATCAGCCATGTACACGCCTCCCACTAATTACAAACTCCAAAGAGGACAAGAAATATCAACAGTAGTAAAATTTTTTCACATAATGTAAAAGAAGCACTCTGCTTACAATCATTTGCTATAAACTCTTACGTTACCTTAAAAATTATCTACATGCATGAATGATTTCTTACTTTGGGTTTGTAGTCACAGGAAATTTGACATTTCCACTTCATATGAAGTCCTATTTTCTTAAAAGCTAAGTAAGTGACATGTTAGGCACATTTTCATCTATGTTTAATAAGATTCAACATGTACCTGTTTTCTGTATCTTTAAACCAAATATGATTCAAATATCAGTGTTTCCCATTTGCTATAGTTTTCAAAAGAGCAAAGAAAACAGTCTCAATATTACTGAGAAGTCAAGCAGTCTAGAAACTCACTAGGCCTAACATAGGAAATATGCCCTTTATTGACAGTAACAGTAAGAGGAACAGTACAAGAATTACACTAACCACAAAAAAATACAATGATAAGTTTTTTTAAAATTCAGATTCATACTATAAAAATGAGATTATCATATTCCTAACAGTATTTTAACAATTCTGGTAAAGAACATAAATTTAACTATTATTTTTTAGAATTAGCTGATTATTACAGGACCCGCCCCCCCAACACCTGAAAAGTACCAGAGAGGCTTCAACTAGGCAAATACAAAGCAACTTATTTCACTTCCCTCATAATTTGCCTGAAGATAAAGTGAACTCTGTAAGCAGGAAAAAAAAGAACACACTGAAAAAATCTTTAGGAAGAACTTTATATTCCAAGTCTAAAATACACTTGGAATTCTTAAAACACCTAATATTAAATCACAAAACAGGAAGTCTAATTTAGAATATCACTGTAATACAATAAAGCCAATTTTAACATCATATAATATTTTAAACAAAATAACTAATAAAGAATTTCTGTATAAAAAACTACAAACCTTCTGTACTATTGTTTACATCGCAAAACACAGCCTATATTTTGGTAAGCCCTAGATGCAAATGTGATTAGTTGAATGATTCACCTACTCTTTATATGTTCCTGTCTCAGGGTCTTCTGTCATGACGTCATGAAGGCCCTCCACTGAGATACTTATGATCCCACAGAATTTATCTTGGATAACACTAGAATAAAAAAGAGCAAAATACATTAATTGGAGTATTTTAACGGTGAATATTTTTTAAAAATCTAAATATTGTCTGAAACATGAAGAGAAATTTTAGGTGAAATACAAAACAAACTTCCAGGATTATTTCTTTAAGGAAAAAACTGTATACACACATTATAAATTTCTCTTTCACAAGATTATTACTATGTTTAGATATACACTGGGATTAGATAGGAGAGGGACATTTTGATACTCTCTTAAAAGCATTTTATAACTAGAAAGTATATATACAAAAGTACTGGCTAAAATATCTGCTCTTCTGACGACACTGTCAAGAAAAAAATAAACAAGATCCAGTCTAGAAGAAAATATTTGTAAAATGTATATCTGGTAAAGGGCATAAATTTAGAATATACAAAGAATCAGGAAACAGTAAGCCTTCACTTTGAAATGGGCAAGAATCTGAACAACATTTCACCAAAGAAGATACTCAGATAGTGTCTGAGAACCTGAAAATGCTCAACATCATTAGGCCACGGGGTAAGGCAGGAACATTAAGCCTCTGAACACCGAGTGCTGACGAGGAGCTGTCACACACTGCAAATAAAAACTTAAAATGGAACAGTCAACATAAATGAATAAATAAAATACAATGGAACGTTCATTTTGAAACGTTTTTATGGCTTGTTTTTGTTCATGTGGTACTAAGGATTGAACTCAGGGCTTCTGTATTGAGCTATATTCCTGTCCATTTTCGAAAATTTTGGGGACAGGCTGTCATTATGCTGCTGAATCACCATGCTGGGCCTGAATCCTCCTTTCTCAGCCTCTCAAGAGTTCTGAGATTACAAATCTGCACCCCATACCTAACAGCATATCCTTGTTTTTTATAAAGTTAAACAAATACCACACAACTAAGTAATCCACACCTATGTATTTGCTTAAGACAAAAAGAACTATTCTAAGACCTGTGTATGAACATTTATGATCATTTTAGTCATGCTAGTTCC
The DNA here is from genome assembly GCA_004027595.1 of Dinomys branickii. Taxonomy (NCBI): domain Eukaryota; kingdom Metazoa; phylum Chordata; class Mammalia; order Rodentia; family Dinomyidae; genus Dinomys; species Dinomys branickii. The sequence goes on along the minus strand of PVLD010012461.1, from coordinate 38,021 downwards.
AATCTGCAAATAACTCAAATGCCTGCAAACGACTCAAATATTGTGGAGTATTTATTCAATGGAGCAACACTCAGCAATTAAAAGGAAATAATTACAGGCAACTGAAAGAACAAGGGTAAATCTCAAAAACATGCTAGGAGAAATAAGGCAGATTCAAAAGCCTACATACTGCATGACTCCATGTACACCACTTCTTGGGTAAAATTATTTGGTCTGTGATTCCCTGGCAAAGAAATAAATGGAAAATTTTGGGATAATAGAAATGTTCTGTGTCTTGAGCATGGCAGTGATTACACAACTGTGTACATTTATTAAAACTTCACACGAAAACAGGGTTTTTCCAGCCAGGCATGGTGGCATGTGCCTGTAATCCCAGCACTCAGGAGGCTGAGGCAAAAGAATCACAATGAGTTTGAGGCCAGCTTGAACGGCACAGTGAGACTCTGTCTCAAAAAACAAATACATAAATAATACTAATAACAAAATAAAAAGGGGTTTTCTATATGTAAAATACACCTGACTTTTCAAAAAGTAAAAGCATATAATCAACTGTGGACACAATAAATTATGTGAATTTAATACTAATAGAATAGTAAAGTCCTGCCATCAAAGAACTTATAGCATCAGTCCTGCAAGGGGCACAACCACATTTCATATACTTCACTAATGTGCAAAATTAATTTTTAAATGTTCTGTAAAGTGGTTCCCAAGGGCAGCACAGTTTGGTCACTCACTCCTTTGGAAAGTCAAAGACCATGCATGTACGTTCAAATATGATCAAGCCTGGGGAACTCAATCACCAGATGGACTAAATAAGAACTAGTAGACATCATTTTGATATATCCTAACCCATATATAATATCTAATTTCAGGAGACATTTCTGTCATTATAGTCCCTTTACCTAAGAACTAAGAGTGCCAGGCTGGTGGCATACACCTGTAATCACAGCACTTGGGAGGCTAAGAAAGGAAGATCCTTGTGATTTTGAGGCCATTATGGGATACACAGTGACTTTTAGGCCAGCTCAAACTACATAGCAAAACCCTGTCTCAAATATGAACAAATAAAAAGACCCCCCCAAAAAAATGTCTCTAAATAAATATACAGTCCATCCTATTTGCTTCAGTGTGAACCACACAAGAAAAAAAGATTCAGAAAGTCAAGATTTTGCACTAGAAGTTCAGCTGAGTCTGCCACTGAATCATTTCTATGATGGCTCGTATCTAAAGGTCTTCCTCAAGCCTCATACTCTCATCAGCGGGGCTTTTGGGAGGTGGCTAAATTATCAGTGTGTAATAACTATATTAAACTACTGACTGGTTTAGCATGGTACTGGATGTGGATGATAGGAAGACCTAACCTGGGTGTGGGTGGCACCAAGCAATAGGCGTGTAGCCTCAATGGAATGAAAAGCAGAAGGAGGGCTGCTGCCTCCTGCCTGCCCTGCTGTGTACTAGCTCTTCTGCAGTGCCGCTCTGCCATGTCACCCTGCATTGGAGCCAGCCAGCTACAGGATGAAACCTCTACAAACTGTGAGCTAAACTAAATCTTTCCTCTTTTAACTTGTGGGTATTGGCTAATTTCTCCCAGCAAATTGTAACTAAGATAATTTCTTTGAATCTTGGTCTCCTCAACTGTAAGTAAATATCTGCTCAGAGATAGCAGATATTTAGGAAGGATATATCCATTTCCCCTTTGCAATGGAGAACAATTCACCACGAACCCATCATGGTACGCTAACACAAGCAACACCTGAAATTTTTTAACATTACACCATTCTGGTAGCTGTTAACACTGACCTCAATTAGATCAAAAAGACAAAAGCCATCTAGACTATCATTTCTTATCTTTGGCAAGAGCTTTATTTCAATATTATTTGGTAACAGTCTGCTCAGGTAATAGCTTTCTCTATTTGCAACAGTACCCAGCACCAACTCCACACCTGTGGAAACCAGATTTCACGAAGAACCAATGGAATTGCTGAGCACTGTGTATTTTCATAAAGTACTGACTATGTATTTTCACTCTCCTAACAGACATCTGGAAACCAAAGTGTGACTGTGTTCCACAATGCGCTGTGTCAATTATGAAGCTGCATTAAAGGGGGAAAACGCTGGGGTGTCTAATACGTGCCAGAGAGGATGAGACTAGATTCCAAGTTCAGAAAACGGGAAAATGACCATGACTTAGGTAAAATGGAATGCCAGTTGGCTTTGAAAGGGAAGTATTGACAGTAGGGAAGAACTGAAGAAAAGGAGAAAGGGAAATATCCATGCCACCTTCTACAATCAGTAATAACATCAATTATAGAAAAATTATCTTCAAAGCACTCATCTAAAAAAAATCACTCATCAAAAAATACATCTTAATTACTTCATAAAGCAGCTTGGGGAAAGTGTCTCCAAATAACAGAAAAAAATTAAAAACTCAGGAGGCTTATACTTTCCTGGCATATAGAGTATTTAAACAAACATCAAAAAGTTATGAATTCTTTTGTTCCTACTATAGGTATTATAATATATTCCCCAAAAATGTTTAATATTTTATAATGAAGCCTTTATTTTTATTTTGGTACCGACAATCAAACTCAGGACCTTGCACTGGTGAGGCAGGCACTGGGCTGTTGGGCTATCTCCTTGGTCCCTTACAATAAAGTTTTTAAATAAACATTTGGTATACAATACTCTTACTACAACCTTCAGTAACATGACATTTTAGCGAATATTAAGCCTTCACTTCATCTTTCATTCATATAAAACTATCTTAACCCTTGTGTTTCACAAGTTAAAAATCTTGTTTTCTATAACATACAATCTTCCTGAATTAAATGATTTAAAATGTGACTAGAAATTTAAAATTGAAACAACCAAAAGAGAGCTGTAAACTAGAGTGAAACGAAACAGTAAGAAAGGGAGGGAAAAGACACTTTATTCTTAAAAACAAGTCAGAAACTAGGTAGTGTTTCTTGACGGAAATCACACAGTTTTTTCTCTTACACATGCTACACACTGGAGACCAGAGAAATACTCTCTTACATTTCTTCTTGGTGTGCCACACTCCCTTACTCAAGTCAGATGTTGGCAAGGAATGTAATCATTATGTACTACAAATATGTACCAAAAAACAAAAACACCCAATCAGATGCTGGGTGTAACATGGAAGAGCTAAAGGCCACCAAAGGCAGGCATGTAACTGAAGATCGCTCTCATTCTTAATGAGCCACTGCTCACCAGATGCCAGTTCACAGTAGTGAGAAAGACACAGCTGTCTGGAGTTCCTAAAACAATTAGCCAAACTGTGTGAGTTATGTATGTAGCAGCCCAGTCAAAAAGCTACATTCAGAACCTTTAAAGAAAACAAAAATCAACTTATTACTCCAAGAAAAACTAGTATCTAGGTTTAGTCCCCTGGGCTGACTTCAGAAGATTCACTATAAAAACAAAAAGGAATATCAAGAAACAGCACATAGACTTATACAAGGATATCAGTGAATTTATACAGGAAATGACCAGAAGAAATGACCAATGCATTATCTGGGCTAACCCTTTCTGGTCAATAGGTCACCATTTACTCAACATTATGTGTGGCAGACACTATGACAGGGCCTAGGAATAAAAAGATGGTCAACTCAGAGAATTCTGAAACTTTTTGTCTACTGTAAGTGTGTCAAAATTAAATGTTGTTCTTTGACTCAAATGAAAAAACAAATTTTTTTAATGCTACGCTTTTAAATTCAGGATCCTGCTGTAGACTAGAAATCTGCAGGAAAGACGAAGAAATTAGTCAACAAATTTAGAGGCTCATTGTTTGTTTATAATCAAGGTATAATCTCCTAGATTTCTTTTTCAACTGTAGAGGAATTTCTGATTTGTTAACTGGCACTCAAAGTCAGAGCAGCTCATCCCCTGGACATTGCTAGAGAAGCAACAGCAAATCATTATTCTCTAATTCCCATCACTGGCTTCTAGAGACTGGATTCCTTCTATCACTTAAACTAAAAATTAAAATAAAAAGCAAAAAAACTTGGAACTTTTAGGTTCATTCATCTTTCATTTCATTAGGAGTGCTGCTCCTATTAAATAAAGCAATCCCAATATTTATATAGTTTTCATTTCATAATGCTTATTAATTCTATCCATTTTTTTAATTATTGAGGGATTTAAGGAGACAAATGTGTACTTATATTCTAGTACCTTAAATTTAATTCTTTCTCCTTAAGAACTTTTGAGTGCAATCAAGTACCTCAGTAGTCTCTAACAAACCATGTTTCCAAAGTTGTAGTACCTTAGTCTGCTTTTACTCATTTCAATTAGTGAAGTCTTCACCTCTGGAATTTAAGTTTCCTACTCCAAAATTTGTGCTTCCTTCCTTCCTGTTCCTCACAACGGTCTCCCTTCTCTCGCTATTCATCTTCATTCACACTTCTTTATGAAGTCTTTCTTCACCACTCTACCCTGTGACTGAGTTCTCTGTCCCTTGAATTCCAAGTAGTATAAGACCTCTGCACTACTAAATTGACACACAATTCATATGGCATCTTTCACCCTCTTTTTTTCTGATGTCCTAAGATTACTTGAGGCAGAGACCAATGATTTAAAGCACATGGTAGGGTATGTGTAAGTTACACATAAAGACTACATTATTTTATATAAGGCCCTTGAGTATCTGCAGATTTTAATATCCACGTAGGTCCTGAAAGCAATCATCTACAGACAGCAAGGAGCAGCTGTTACCTGAGAAGTGATGATACACAGGTACAAGCATTCAATGAGAACATGAATGCTTGTACTCAACGTGAACATGATCATTTAAGCCAATTTTGTTTTCAGTTAACTTTTCTCAGTCAAATGTAATGAATAAAACTATAGTTCTTAAGTATTGTCTAACTACTTCCTAAGGAATTTTCTGGGTATATAATAAAGATTATAGCTGTAGAGCATATGAACTGGAAAAACCATGCAGAGTCACTTTCCCTTGTTTCTAAAAACTATGCAATAAAGAAACCAATCCATCTTCCTTACATTTATTCAGCTGATTTAAAAATCTATGCTGGCTTAAAATTATTTCTCTGTATCGTGTAAACTCAAATCATAGGTGTTTAAAAACATAAATGCCATTAGAAAATAAAATCTGCAGTCCCCAAAGGCACATATAAATAATCTAATATTCATGTGGTCAGCCTAAATAACCTTGGATTCAACTTAAGTCTCCAGTTTCTATCCATCCAGTTTTTATGAGTATTTTCCTAGTGAACATTTTATACTACTGTTTTTTTTAGGTTACTGATCCATCATCATAGAGCATCTCTCTTACATTATGTTTCTGTAAGTGATGGCTTCATGTTTTTACATCACATCTTCATCACATGATCCTGCTATAATTGGTGATGTAATAATTTTTCATAATAGCAGGTCCAACAGAAAAGAATCAGAACTTTAAACACTGGAATTTTCTCTACTCTAACCAGATCCAATTACAAGTTACAAATTACACCTAATTAATATTTGAAGCCATTCTAAGAAGAGAGATGAAGAGAGAAATGAAAACAGAGACTTGCAAATAGGAAGGGGAAGAAGAATTGCAGGAAGCTGGGAGGAACACGATAGGAAGGGGACCAAAAAGAAAAGAAACCCAAAAAGATGAACTAATATATGTTATGTACATGTACAAGCTCCTCATGATCAATGTGCACATTGTGTACTGTAAATATGTATTAGTGAAAAAGTAAAGGAAGTTAGGTAGGGTAATTTAAGAAAATAGAAAAGTACTTAGGTACTGAAAGTTATAACCAAATAAAAATTCCCTTAATTCTGCTTATATCACTAACAGAATTAAGCAAAGAACAGCACTTTATCAAGTCAAAGAAAGGCTGACATACCCATCCTATCTGAAGTTCCACAGCAGCAGACTATAAAATAGTGACATGTACACCAAAATTGTATTTCTTCCCTTCAGAAATTTTCCAGGCCCTAAACTACAAATACTTTTGTCATTTAAATGGAAACATACACCCTTCCCACACAGTAATCTGCTGCATGTTCATGGGAAAATACATTAATAAATCTAGTCCCCTGACCAAATACTGGCAATGAAACAGATTAAAATTTCATAGTGGAAATTCTGTATCATAAAATGGAAGTGGGTATTTTTACATCAACAATGATCTTTCCAAAGCCTTTTATATGATCAGCCACTCTTTTATTAACGTGAAGTGTTCTTTTCAACATGCACATTCGTGCACACACAAAGACACTGCCTTCAAGTTTATAAGATATAACTAAAACTATATGTAGTAGGATGAGTAGAAATTGTCATGTTAGGTGATTTTCAAGGGAAAGATGATGCACATTATAAGAAACAGTGCCCAATGAAGACATACTAAGGTTCCCTGAAAAGGAAATGATTACTGGCACAAAACTACTTGGAAAAAACATTAGGTTGGAAAACAAAATAAAATAAAATAAATGCTACTTTAAGGTACTTATTTAGGGTACTTTGTACTACTTGTGGCACAAGTGGTTCTTTTTTAGAGATACAAAAGAATTTAACAGGTTTGGTAATAGTGGAGTTGATTGTATAACCTCACCATAGTAAGCATTAGAAATTGCTGAAAACAAAACTACACAATAAATACAAGATATTAGGGCTAGCGATATAGCTCAGTGGCACAGTGCCTGCCTGGCAAGCACAAGGTTCTGAGTTCGATTCCTGGGACCCCCAAACAAACTGGAACAAACACAAGATAATCATAAAGATATATCTTCAGGACAACTGAAAAAAACTAAGTGTGTGCTACTATTATTAAAGTTATATGAAAAGGTTGTAGTGTGTAATGAAATTCCTGCAGAAGTCCTACATGGCACACAGTTAAAACCAAAATGAAAGTAATGTGCTCTAGAAAACAGTGCTATGTAATTAAAAGGGGACTCTGATTGATAACGATGAAGACATGGATATCAACATTAGTAAAGACACACTACCTGCCAATGAAGCAGCAGAGGATGGGGTTTTGTGTGCTGGTTGTTTTTTTGAGACAGCATCTCACTTTGTAGTTAAGGCTGGCCTTGAACTCACTACATAGCCAAAGCTGGCGTCAAACTCATGGTGATCCTCCCACCTCAGCCACCAAGGGCTAGAATTACAAGTATATGCCACCATACCCTGTGATGGTTTTACTGTTTAAAAAAATTTAAAGATCAAAGCAAAAGACAGCAGCTTAAAGTTTTAAAATGTGCAACAAATATTTGTATAAAATTGTAACACAAAACAAGAGAAATAGATCTAAGTAATAGTTTATAGTATTTCAAAATACATATGTATAATTAACAATGTCATATAAATAGAATTTTGACAACTTTGCTACAACTTTGAAAATATGATGTAAAGTCTTACGTGGTTTTCTTCCAGGAAAATATGGGTGGTCACATTATACTCAGGCCTGCCTCAACCAAAATCCTTTGCACCGCCAGCACATTGAGTGAATGAATGACCTTTCACTCAGCTGCATGGAACCCTAACACATCTGCATCCTCTTTCATCCTCTCTTGGCAATTGCACAAGCATGTAAAGCTTAAAGATACCCAATATCAAACAATGAATATGTCCCTAACAACAACAAAAAAACCCTCAAAAGACAAAAAACCCACAAAATTACAACCAGGCTCTCCTTCAACTTTTCTTACCTTAGTAAAGAGTCTCTCTTTTGATCCAGTAAATTAAGCCAGAAACTTTGGATACAGTTTTGATCTTTCTTTGCATTCATCATTCGAAATCCTAGTTCTTTAATATCTCTGAGAAGTTTTTTGTTCCCCCTTCTTTGAAATTTTATTAACACTGTGCTATAAGCCAATTCCGTCTCCATTTTGAACTACTTCATACCTTCCCAAACAGAGAAGTCTCCAGCACGTGTACCTCTCCCCTGGATTACTGACTCAGATTCCCATTCAGTTAATTCTACCTACCGTCTCACTTTTCCTTCCATTGAGGATTTTTAAGCAGTGGAGAAACACCACTAAATTTATCATTTAGCAAGTTTCCGTATTTCCACTCCTCTTTCGTCCTTTTCTCAATGAACACAGCACAAAATTGCCTAAACCAAAAACGTGACAGCTTCTACTTCTCCTTTACCTGTCACAATGCATTCGACCTGAAGTAGCTCTCGATCCATCCATCCTTTTGGCCACAACGCTGACCCAAGTCTCCAGCAAAGGTATCTCTTTCCCCTGAATTACTGACTCAGATTCCCATACAGTTAATTCTACCTATCTCACTGTGCCTTTTTGAAAGGATGAACTTTCTAAATGGTAAATTTGATGGTAGTCCTCCACTGCTTAAAAGTCCTCAATGGTTGCTCTCAGAATAAAGCACATTACAACAGTCTTCATCATCTGATATCTACTTCCGGTTTCACATCTCATACCACCACTCACAAGAACTCTAGCTATACTGAGTTTTAGACCCTGAAAAGGAGCATTCTTTCTTTAACCCTCTGACTCAACTGTCTCCACTGTATCTTTCATTGTCACTTTCTTCATAAAGCATGTCTCCCCTCCACATACAGACATGCAGTAGCATCTCCAAATAGAGTGTTTACTCTACTTACAAAGTAAATGTGTCTTCTAGATTGTAACATCTACCTATATAAAAATCATATCTATTTTTTCACAATTACAATCCTAGCACCTTGGCAGCAATAGAGCATGAAATTAAAAGTGACAGGCCTAGTCAAACATAAAGTATCACATACTGTGTGAGAATTCAGGAGAATTACTTAAACTTTGCATGTTTCCTTACCTGTAAAATGTAGGCACTATTACAAGACTGTTTACAAACATGATATGTGAAGTACTTAACAGAGCGAAAGGCATACAGACATGTTAGATACTAATGCTTCTTTATATAGAAACTCTCAAAGAATATTCGCTTAATAAACACACTATTCACAAATCATTAAAACCATACATTTTAATAATTCTATGTACATATAATTCGTTATATTTCCAAGTAAATTGTACAAGTCTGTGAGAAGCATTCCATTTTATGTCCATATGGTTGGCACTGTTGTTCTCATATAGCCAATATTTAGTTGAGTTATAAAGCAGAATGTTCAAAAAGAATGACCTGTGCCTCACTTTCAGGAACAATTTGTTTATGAAGATGAATCTGCTCCAAACCAGGGCTTTCTAGAGGATTTGGGCTGGTGTTACAAATTGAAGCAGTTACATCATACCTTGCTGAGTGATAAAAGCTATAATATTCAAGTCTATTTTCCCCTGAGTTTTCTGGTGCCTTTGGTTTTTGTTTATATTGAACAACTTTGTAGATCAAGAAAATGATTAAAACACAAGCTAAGATGAAAAAAACAAGCAAAATGTCAAAAGCCTCATTCAACTTCTCAATTTCTTGGGTACAAGTTAGTGACGTTTTCCCTGACACTGAAGCATCAATCGGTAGAGCACTTTTTTCCAAGTTCAAGTTAACAGAAGAAGTAAGTTGTACTTGCGCAGGTAACACTGCAGTAGTGTCTAACGGATTACCAAGGGTATTCTCTTGAAAAACTCTATTGGCAAGTGAAGCACGAATTTGTTCCCAGACAGTAACACTCTCAGTCTCAGTATTTTCCAAATGTTTCCCATGTGTGGTTACTTTATGCCAGGTCATCATTAATGCAGTGGTCTTGTGACGAATGCGAAGAGATTTTACAGCCCACGCCCTGGATACATTTGTCGAAGATGTAATGCAATCTGTAATGTCAGTCCTTTTAACATAACGTAATGCTCTGCCACGCATGAATGGGAGTTTCTGACAATAGATGTTTAGAGTAATAGCTGAAGGTGTTAGCCAGTCTCGAAAGCCCAGAAGTTTGCAGTTACATTCCCAAGGATTAGAATGTGCCTGAAGATGAATCAATGAAGACAAGGGCTTAAGGACCCTTGGATGTAAGTCTGTAAGATTATTAAATGACAGATTAAGGATCTTCAAAGATGTTCCCCTGTTTTTAAATGTATGATTATCAATACTGATTATTCTGTTTCTATCTAACTTAAATTATTTAATAAACTAAATGTGTCAGAGTTAAAATCTATTACAACATTACGACTTAAGATTATTAATGCCACTAATCCCATCTCTAGTAACATTTTAATTCTTGAATTTTTCAGGAAGAGATACTTCAAGTTGACAAGTCCTTTAAATGCAAATGGATGTTTTCTTTTAATGAAATTATGAGACAAAAAAAAAGTCTTTTAAAAATCTTAAGTACTTCAAGAGCATTTGATGGTATATTTGAAAAATTATTACTTTCTAGATACAAACAATCAAGGTTTTTGAGCCATTGAAAGCTAAGTCTGATATCCTTAAAATTTTATTGCTGGACAAATCAAGTATCTGAAGAGCAGCCATACCAACAAAGGCATCACTCCCAAGGACAGTGAGGCAATTTCTTTGCAGGCTTAAAAACTAAACTGAAACTAGATCTTTAAACACTCCTCCTGGAACAAAGGATGCTTGATGACATTTTAAATATAAACTATGAAGATTTGAAAGTCGAAAAATTCCAGGATCTAAGCATCTTATAAAATTATTATTTAGATATAGTAAATACAGATGCCCCAATTGAACAAAGGCTTTTGGATGTATATACACGATGCTAGAATTATCCAAATACAATGCTACAAGATAATGAAGTCCTGTTAACTTATTCTGACTTATATGAGATACACTATTTCCAGTTAGACACAGGAAAATTGTACTTTCAGGAATATTCTTAGGAATACTTGAAAGGCCTAAGTTATGGCAGTTAATTTGTCTCCCAGTGCACAGCTGGCAAACAGATGAACATCCAAATATCTCTTTATGGAATAACAATACAACAAAATAGGTAAAAGTAGAAAGAATCTTGGGCAAGGTAGAGAAAACTGTAATCCACACATAGCCCTGTTCCTGGTTTATTTGTTCATATCAGAATTGGCTATAAAAAAGGAGGCAAAACTTCTCATTAGAAAATTCTTAAAAATGTAAGTTTTATATTACTAAAATTTCTACATTGTTTTAATTAGGATCAGCCAATAACATAAATCATACTATGTCCAATAGTACAAAACAAAGAGTGTTTGGAATACGATCTAGAAGTATTAACACTTGCTGGCCATTAACTCACCATTGGACAAAAAGATAATTCAAGTTTAGTGAACTGCGAAATGTTTGCTAAGTTAATTTAAAATACCATAACTGATTATAACAAAGATGACAACATAGCAATGACAGTATGTGGACATATGTCCCTTTATCAATTTAAAATTTAACATCAAATAACAATTTATGAAAAACTAATGTATTACAGAACAATCAAACTCTAAGTATTTTACAAAACTAAAATATTTTTCATTCTCACTACAAGTTTATATTTAAATAAATAATCTTACCAAGAACAGGAAATTGATATTATTAACACTCAGGTGATTCAAGTAAAAGTTTTCTTTTTAAAACTGAAGAGCGACATTGCTAAACTCCATTTCTGTTGACCTTCAGCTCTCCACCTCTTTTTTTTTTTTAAGCCACAGTTTGCTCAGGAAACACCACTCTCCACACTGGTTCCTCTATAGTCAGTGGGCAAAACAGAGGTTGCCATGGATACAGGAAACTGAGACACAGGAAGTAATTTTATCTGTGTTTCCAAAGTATTGTTGAAAGGAAATCTCAAGAACTTATTCTTTAAAATGCATTCAGAGTTTTACTATGTATGCAGCTAAATATCTCCTAGGATTTTAAAATAAGATTTTCTTTATAAAATTTTAGATTCCCAGCATCTAAATACTAATAGGCTCTCATTATCAAGTGATAACTACTGAGTGGAAAACGTAAGAGGAAATAAATATATAAGATAATACGCCTTTCAGGAATTTTTACATGTATATACTTTTTTTTTGTATTTGTAAATATCTCAGACTTCAACTTTATGCTTTTTTTCCTTTAATAATAATAGGTAAAATGAACAAACTATTTGGACATAGAAATACTAAAACACTATCAGTCAGTACCTTAATATATGAAGGTGTATGCCTAGAATTATGACACAAAATTGAATGTCAAATTACTAATATAGATTATCTATGCCGACAAGTTGGGGAGAGTGAAATGAGACTCTGAAAAACACACACATATATATTAGTTTGATCTTGTAGAACAAAAATAAATACGTGTTTACTGTGTTTTAAGGTACAGATTCAGAGTTGAATATAAGCTGGTTATAGTATATTACATAATGCTTAGTCATTAACCTTTTTTAAAATTTCAGTTGCTTAGGTTGTCTAATTCTGACTTTTATGAATATTACTAATACCTTTGGGGGCCAAGGCATGCTCAATGGTAGAGTACTTGCTTAGCATGCATGAAGCCACAGATGGTTAAGAAAATAAAACTTTCTCCATCCAGCAAAGAGTACCTGTGTAGGCAAATAATAAAATACATGTAGTGAAGGTTAACAATAGGTGATTTGGGTATAGGTTGTATGGTCTTCCTTGCACTGTTCTTATAGTGTTTTTCTAAGTCTAAAATTACTTGTAAATAAAAATATCATAACAGCTATTATTTCTATAAAAAATTTGTGTGTATTACTGTCACAATGCCATACTAAGTTTTGTACACTTTAATTAAAATAAAAATAACAACAACTCTTGTGCTCCTATTGGATGGCAAAACGATGAAAATCTCCATTTGCTCAATGTTCAGCAAGAAGATACAAGAAATGTTTACTTACAAATCTAGTGATGAAATGTAAAACTAAACCTTATGCTTGAGAAACCCTAATTACAAATAAACCCTAATTATAAATAAACAAACAGAAACCCTAGTTATAAATAAAGAGTAAAATAAAAGAAACAGGAAGGAGGAAAATGGGAAGGGGATCAAGAGATGGAGGGAGGGTGAGGGAATGTGAGAAAAAAGGGATGAAAACAGAAATTGAGATCTGTTACGAACATGTAACCAGTTCCACATGAGGAATATAAATAGTATGTACTGCAAATATGTACTAATAAAAAATTTTTTTAAATGTCCCAAATTCACAAGCTCTGAGGAACTTTCCTAAGTAGTTAGAACAGGAGACTGAAGACACAAACAGGTGCTGCTTTAAGATGCCAGGGTGCACTGACCAATAATCTATGCCAAAGGTAGAGCAGAGTGCGCCCTCGATGCACAGTGTGTTCTAGCACAAAACAACTAAAATAGCATTACTGAATGTTTGCTGTGTCAGTAATATCTTGGAATTGATATCAGAAATGGGAGAGTGTTTTAGTTCTGCTGTTTGTGACGTGGGTAAAGTGAATTTGTATTGGAAATTAAAACCAAAACAGACTGCAAAAGAAATGTACTTACATTATCAGCCTAAGTAGACAGTAAGAGCAGTCAAAGGAAACCCACAGAGATCTGAAAGGAGGCACTTTCCCTTTAGTAGCAGTGACATAAATCTCCAGGTCCTTCCTAAAGAACAAGGTGAAACTTCTGCCTCTACCACCAAACCTCTGTGCTTTCTCTTCATTCTTGCTCATGAAAATGGGTCAAAGGCAGGCTGAAACCGTGGGAATCAGAATGCCCAGGACCCAGATCTATAAAACTAACTTTTATAGTATAACAGAATTTCTTTTAAATTTCCAAATGCCATGAAATCGCAGTTGTTGATTCTCTGTGATAGTTACTGTGTGATCAGGCTTTTGTTCATAAAGTGCCTAGGCTAATGTTTTCAAGAGGTCCACCTATTCTATCTTCTAACAGATTTAGTATTTATTTTAATATTATATCACATTTAATATGATTTGTGAATTATCACAGTTAAACCAAAAAAAATTTCTAAGACCTTTTAAATGAAAGACAAAACTTTGAAAATTAATTAATGGATCTTTGGTCCATTTATACTTTAGCTTAAAGCATGGTGAAAGAAGTAGTTCTAGTCTTCATTTTGGTATGTGGAAAGCCAGTTTTCCAGCACCATTTATTAAACAGACTATCTTTCTCCCATGAAGGGGTTTGGTTCCTTTGTCAAAGATAATGTGGCTGAACACATCAGTTGTTTCTGCATCTTTTAATCTGTTCTACTGATCCTCAGGTCTGTTTTTTGGTTTTTTTCTTTTTATTTTTTTTTGCCAGTACCATGCTGTTCTTAATCACAGCAGCTTTGTAGTATAATTTCAGTCAGGGACTGTGATGCCCCCTGCCTTGCCTTTGTTGCCCAGAATTGCCTTTCCTATCTAGGTTCCTTCTGGTTCCAAATAAATTTTAGGATTGTTTTCTCTAATTCTGTGAGATATACTGCTGGAATTTTGATCAGGATTGCATTACACCTGTATAACAACTTCAGAAGTATGGCTATTTTCACTATATTGCTTTTCCGATCCAAGAATAAGGGTTATCTTTCCACTTTCTGATATTCTCTTCAATCTCCTTTTTCAGAATACCAATGTGCAACATACCTTGTAAGTATAACCCTTAAATGAACACTAAACAAAATGAAGTGGGGTAGAGATGCAGCTCAGTGGTGGAATACATGCCTATCACCTGTGAAGCCCTGAATTCAATCTCCAGTATCTCACACACACACACACACACACACACCCCAGGAGGAAAACAATTCAACTTGTATCTATGCACAAGGTGACTTAATTGACAAATTCAGTTAGAACAACAAAGAAACCAGTAACATACCAGAAATTCAATTGATACATATTATTTACTACCTTTATAACTCCTGAAACCCAGGAAAATAACTGTATTACTCTCCCAATCTGGTAGTTCTTCAAAAGATTAACCTTATTACCAAATGACCCATCTATACCAAACAGAAATGAAAAGACCTACATGCACAAAAAAACTATACATAAATGTTTATGAAGCATAAATAACTGAGAAAATGGATACAGTTCAAATGTACCTCATTTGATGAATGTCTAAATAAAACGCAGTATATCTATCCAAGAGACTATTACTCAGAACTAAAAAGGAAGAAAATATTAACACAAACTACAACACGGATGGAAACTGAAAACATGCTAAGAATATGAAGCCAGTCAGAAACACCACATTTTGTATGATTCTATGTAAGTAAAATGTCAAGGCTAGGAAAATCTGCAAAGTAAATTAGATGTTGCCTGACTCTAGAAAGAATGAAGGAATGAAGAGTTTCTTATGAGGGTGATGAAATGTTCTTTATTGTGGTAATGGTTGGAGAGACAATTCTGCACATATACTGAAAAACTCTAACTTTAAGTGGGTGAATTGTATGATTTGTGAATTATATCACAGTTAAGTGTAACCAAAAAAAACTTCTAAGACTTTTTTAATGCAAGACGAAACTTTGAAAATTAATTTTTACTGCAGAAAAGAAACTAAAATCCTAGAGTAAATATTTACACATAAAATATTGTAAGAGATTCATCCTATTTGAAAAGACAAAGATGAAATTCCACCATGTTAAGTACTCAGAAAAGGTAAGTTAAACCAAACATAATTCAGGTAGAACAAGAAGTCTACAATTAAACACAGCAACTGTAAACTGCCTTTTATCTAACTTAATTTACAGTTAAAATGTTATTCTTTAAGCCCTATTTTTAGCATGATTCTACTACTATTTTCCCTGAAAATAAGACCTACCTAGAAAATAACCAGCCTCGAAAACTAGGGATCAAAATCTCCAGCTCCAACCAGCCTACCCTTGCTTTGTCTTACAGAGCAACCCCTGGGCAAGAGAATCGTGACAGCAGGTAAGGCAAGGAGAGACTGGCTGGGCGTTTTTGACATTAGTTTCCAAGGCTGATTATTTTTCTAGTTCGGTCTTATTTGAGGAGAGAGAGGATAGTCACTGTGTTAAAAATTACAAAATGTAAAGTGACTTAGGAAATTCGAACAAATTTCCAAATGCAGATATTACACATACTTATATTTGAGATAAATGAGAATTATAGGGCAAATAAAACTCCAATCTAAGCAGGGTTTATAAAGCAGATACGTTTTCCTGGAAAGTAAGCTGTTATTTTCAATCCTCTTTTCAATTATGCAGCTAGCTTATGTTAATAGTCCCCCTGGTGACTTCCTTGAATCTAAAAAAAAGGTAAAATTCAAAATTCCTTGCTCCTGTAATCCCAGCACTCAGGAGGCTGAGGCAGGAGGACTGTTCAGCCTGGGCTACAAAGTGAGCGCAAGAATAGCCTGAACTGCATACTGAGACCCTGTCTCAAAAAAGACCAAAAAAAAAAAAAAAATCCTGAAGCACTTAGTCTGAAAAATCACATCAGAAATTCTTAGAACTGTATTTATAAATGTGTTTTTGAATTTGGAAGATGAGCTGACAATTTAGTATCAGAAGCCTAAGGAAAGTTTTGAGTATTCTCATTCACATCTACAAAGCTAAGTTTTTGTTTAATCTATGCCTTTTGATGAAAAATCTTTGGAAAATATTAAGAGAAGACATCACATCTACAAAGCTAAGTTTTTGTTTAATCTATGCCTTTTGATGAAAAATCTTTGGAAAATATTAAGAGAAGACATACATAAATAAAATCCTGAGTATTGTTTTCATACAGAAATTAGAATATTAATACTCCTTCTAATTATAAATAATATGGACCCTAAAAGGGGTATCCAAATTTAGACCATTCACAATTTGAAAATTATTCCAGCTAAACAAAAGGTCTAACTGCTGTTTCAGAAAGGACACAGGAGCTTGTGCTGCACAATGAGAAAACAAAACAAAATCACACGAAGCCAGGCAGAATGGTGCATGTCTGTCATCTCAGCACTCTGGAGGTTGAGGCAAGAGGATTGCCAAGAGTTCAAGGCCAGCCTGGGCTACATAGTGAGTTCAAGGCCAAGCCCTGTCTCAAAAAAAAAGGAAGAAGAAGAAGAAAAGAAGAAACAAAAGAAGAAAAAAGACTATACTGTGCTCAGAAAGTGACCAAAAAGATATAAGCATGTTAAAATGATATATAAATATAATAGTGTACTTCACCTCATTACTATTCTCATGAAATACATAGAATAAGTGCTACTGACTAGATTATCTTCCTGTATCTCCTACTCTGTGCTATTTCTAGCTTTCTCTCAATAATCTCAATACTCTATTTTAATTAACCTTGGTATTTTTCCATTCATTTATTTAATAAGTTTATACAACACAGACTACTGTCAAGCACTCAGTTCTTTAACATTTTAATTTAAAAAGACTGGTTAATTCTCAAGTCATTTTTTTTCCAACTAAGAGCAAAAGCAGTAAGTTAAAATAGAGGAAATGAGAAAAATCTGCCTCACTGGGATTTGCCCAGGGTCAACTTGGCATCCACGGATTGGCCACCCACCAACTCCAAGCCCACTCATTCTTTTGTTTCCCTTTGATACTAGGCAGCAGAAAATCTGACCAACCAACCAACTTGATCATGGATGAGGCCAATGCCCCAGGAGAAAAGACAACCCCTCAAAATCTATAGCTCCAGGGAGAAATAACGAGTCTGGTCAGCAACACAAGTCCAAAGAAAAGCCCACATCTATTGTAAACTACAAAAATAATGTGAGGTTTTACTACAAAAGTGACTCCTTTACACCAGCCTACCATCAGAAAACCCCAGTACAGTGTCTAGGTTTATGTATTTCCACATATTGCTTAATCAGGCTCCATTTGGGGAAGGTATTAAGATAAAGCCAAACAACAATCACAGAACAGCACTTCAAGATTTGCAGTGTTACACAACCCTTTCCCCCAATGACTGTGTAAGAGACAGGCAAGGAAAACAGCTGCAGAGAAGGTGCAGAGAGACTTCTTGAGAATTTTAAATTCAGGTGAGGAAGGACACTAGGCCCAGAGAGAAACCAGGCCCAGCCGGTGTGGCTGACAGAGGAGGCTACATCTGAAAGTGCTGGCATGAAGCCCAGCTGCCTCCGAATCCCTGCCTCATCCAGAGGAACCCAGACGGCTCCCTGCTTCTCTCTGTCAGCAACATCAACACGGACATGCCTTGGCTCGGACAGCGGCCACAGTCTGGGATGTATGGATGGAGACCCTGAATCTGGGACAGCACATCATAAATCCACATGGCAGAAAGCTAGCCAGAAAAAACTAAAACTTGCTGGATTTTAAGATTATACATCCTGGAGGAAACCACTCATTCAAAAACAGAGGGACTGTGGATTTTTTTCTCTTTTTAATTCACTCAGGTTTTGGGGGGGGTTTTCTTCATTGATTTTTGAGGGACTTAGGGTTCCTTTTCTCTTTTATTTTAAATAATATAATCACAGGAATGAGTCAGTGCATTTTAGTTAATAACTCTCAATATGAATAGTCTCAATTCCCCAGGTGTAAAACAGACTGGTCAAACAGATTAAGAAATAAAATGCAACAATATGCTGTGAAAAAGAAACACATTTATCACAGAAAGAATTCATAGACAAAAAATCAAAGGCTGGAAAACAATACACCATGTGACAGGACACCCAAACCAAAAAGAAGCAGTTGTCTTGTTTTCAGATAAAGCAGACTTCAAGGGAAAGCTGGTTAAAAGTGGCAAAGAAAGTCACTATATATTCTTTATGGTAACAATTCAACAGAAAGAAATAATAATTATAAACATATATGCACCAAGCAACAGCATCCCTAACTTCATAAAACAAACACTACTGAACCTAAAAGATCACATAAACATAAATACAATTACAATGGGGGACTGCCAATACTCCTCTATCACAAATAGATCAACTGTAAAAAAAAATTCAACAAAGAAATATCAGAGGTGAACAAAACTTACAAACAAATGGATTTAATAGACATCTATAGTATTCTACCCATTCATAAAATGTATTCTTCTCAGAAGCAAATGGAACTTTCTCCAAAATAGACCATATAGAAAATATTTTAAATTATTTTTTAAAAGACCATATACTGGCCAAAAAAAGCACGTTTAAGTAAATACAAAAAATCTGAAATTATACCACACATATTATCAGATCATAGTGCACTGAAACTAAAAAGCAATGACAAAAGAAACCACACAAAGTATTCAACTGCATGGAAATTGAGCAATATTCTTTTAAATAATCAATGGATCTTAAAAGAAATCAAGTAAGAAATAGATAGGTCCTTCAATTAAACAATAATGCCAGGACAACACATCAGAACTTATAGTACTGAATGAAAGCAGTCCGAAGAGTAAAGCTATCAATTCCCACATCAGCAAAACGGAATGAGCCAAAATAAATAACATAATGATCTACCTCAAGGTTACAGAAAAAAAGGAACAACCCAAATCCAAAGACAGTATGTACAAGGATGGAAATTATAAAGATAAATAATAGAAAGTAGGGACAGATAGATCATTCTCAAAGGGTATAGGAATCAAGAGATGGAGGAAGAGGGGAGAGAGGTAAGGAAAAGACAATTTTAAAAAAAGAATTAAGATGTGTTGCACACATGTACCAACTTCCCCCAAGGAATATAAACATTATGTACTAAACACCTATACTAATAAACTGTAAAATGAAGGAAGCTGGGCACGGTGGCACACCTGTAATTCTAGCACACAGGAGACTGACACAGAAGGATCACTGTGAGTTTGAGGCGAGCCCAGGCTACACAGTTACTTCAAGGCCAATCTAAACTATATAGCCAAATTCTGTCTCAAATAGCCAAACAAACATGTTTAAAGAAGAGAAAGATCAGAGCAGAAATCACTGAGAGACTAAGAAAAACAATACAAGAAATCAATTCATCTAAGAGCTGGTTCTTCAAAAGAATAAACAAAACTGACAAACCTTTAGCTAATCTTACCAAGAAAAGGCAAGACCTAAATGAACTGCAATTATAAATGAAAAACAGGAAATCACAAAGGATACTGATAAAATCCAGACTATTGGTAACTACTTTGTAAATCTGTATGCCAGTAAATTGGAGAATTATTCCTAAATACATATGAATTACAAAAATGAACCGTGAAGATATAAAATCCCTTACTGACCCAATAATATGCAATAAAACTGAAGTAGTAATAAAAAAAAAAAACCCTAACAACTAAGAAAAGCCCAGGATATGATGTATTCACTGTTAAATTCAACAAAAACTCCAGGTAAGATCTAGTGCCAATACTCACTAGAATCTTTAATCAAGTCAAAAGGAAAGAGTACTCACAAAATGATTCCTGGGAGCTAGCACAGCCTTGATTCCAAAACCTGACAACCAAAAAAGAACTACAGGACAATATCTTTAATGAACACAAATGCAAAAATTCTCAACAAGATACTGACAAACAGAATGCAACAAATCATCAAAAAGATCATACACCATGCCCAAGAAGGCTTCATCCCAGAGATGCAAGGATGGTTAGACATATGTAAATCAATAAGTGTACTGCATCATATAAACAGAAGGACAAAAACTACACAATTAGCTCAATTGATGCAGAAAAAGCTTTTGACAAGAATGCAACATCCATTCATGATAAAAATGCTAAAGAAAACAGGTAGAAAAGGACATTATCTCAAGCTGATAAAAATCATTTATGATAAACCAAACTAAATGGGGAAAAACTGAAAGCCTTTTCTCTAAAATCAGCATGTCTGCTATCACCACTCCTATATAATATAGTACCTGAAACAGTAGCCAGAGCAATTAGTCAAGAGACAGAAACAAAAGGGATAGGTACAGAAAGGAAGAAGTCAAATTATTATTATCTGTACACCACATGATTTTTAAAACAAAGTGGACATGTCATTAAAATTTCCACCATAAGGAAATCATAAAAGTTTGAAATGACAGACACGCTTAACCTGACTGAAACATGAAATACTGAAACACTGATAGGTATCAGTTTCCTGTATCAGTTGAAAACTTAATTAAGAAAAAAGGAAGTCTAGAAATCCATCATGAAGGAGATAAGGAATCTAAATGTATGCACCAATACCCAAAAAAGCTCAGTGGCCAAAGGAAAAGGAATGTCACTTTTCTGGGATAAAGACTCACCCAGTAAGCTGAGCATGAAACAAGTTCTTACCACTCTTTAAAATCCACAGTCAAAAATAGATGAGAACCTTTAATTATCAAATAAAGTCATAAAACACCCCCTAAAAGTATAAAAAATTAACTGTATAATTTTGAGAGGGTTAAAAACAAAAATAAATGCTCTTCTTTAAATATCCAAACCACAGCCTTTTAAATTTTAAATTTGCTTTACAGAATTGTGAATTTCAGCCAAGTTTATAAAGTATAGCATAACCTCATCTATATAAGGAGAAAAGAACAACCTGTAAGCTTCTGTAGAGATAATCTAAATTAAAAAGTAACAATTACTTAATAGTACTCTAGAATTACCATACTTTATAACACACTTTATAAAGTGCCACTGACTTTGAAATAACATATATCTATTTAAAAGTGGCCTACAGTAAGACTCATTAAATCTGGTAATTATTGAAAAAACGGAAATTTAGACAACAATAAATTGAAAAGTAAAACCTAAATTAAACTGGACCCCCTCTGCCCACTCAGAGTAAATATTGCATTTATTCTTTTTAGATTAAGATCAACACTTGCCACATCTAACAAAATTAGAATCCATATAAGTAAGTTACATTGCCTAAAAATTGTGCTTACATTTTGATGCTTTAAAGAAAGAAATTTTAAGTAAATATTTCCTTACCTATTATCAGATGGCAGAAGCGACAGCAAAGCCAAAGCTGAAAGTTTTCTTCTTTCAGGCTGGGTAATGTTGTCCATTCTATCAACCCACATTTCAATCATGTTTCCCAAAAGCTGGTCCATCTGAGAAAAGAGGAAGCACCTCAAAATATTTGAAATTCAATTTCCTCCTCGATAATACTACTAAAAGCTTAAGCCCCCTAAATTGTGGTTAAAATTCCATTACAGTAAACAACAGAATTGGAATACCTTAATTTGAGGTAATCCTTAAACTGGAAAGAAATAATCTGTGCAAAACCAGAAACTGCCTCTAATTAATCCTTAGCCAAGTGCACTTGTTAAAAAGCTATACATAGCCTTTGAGTGATTTTAGTAACTTCATGTAATGATTCATCAATAAATGTAGTCATCCTGGGGCATCAAAAAAGTGCATGTACTTCTCAAAATTGTCCATTTGGACTTAACAGTTTATTCTGTTGAGTGATTCCCATTCAATATTCCATAATTTGCTGGCCTAACTTTCTACTACTCTCAGAAGAAAGGGAAGACTGCAACCTCAACCTGATCAATTTCAAAGAAAAATGAATGAAATAAAATATAATTTTATTTTAGGTTTCAGTGTACTGTTTTTCAATAGCTACATTAGGACATAACAAGCAAATGTTCTAGCTGACTTAATATGAACATTATCTAGCAAATGAAGAAAAGAAAAGGCGATAAGCCAGATCATTAAGTGAAAGTCTGGGAAAAGTAGAGACGTGAGTGCCGAGTGCTCTTTTCAGCGATAGCTGGGAGTATGGCCAGTGGAGGAAATATATGAACTGGTTATATCTCATCACTGTAATACAACAAAGACCAAAGGTCTAATCTAGAATATAAAAGTACACTCAGATTCATGTATTTTGAGCACCAGCATAATACAAAGTGGACAGAAGATCAATAAAACATTGGGAAGTAAAGAAAAAGAGAAACAGGTATGGTAAGATTTTGGATTGCTCCCGTAGCTTAAAGATGGAGGCATAAAATATGCCTTATGTTCTATTATTGGCTTCCTGTCAAAAAACACAAGATTTATTAATAGGAAAGGAGAGGCCAAAGGCATATCTCAGGTTCCTAAGTAACAGGACTGATGACTACCCCAGAGCTGTCAGCATGGATGGAGAAACAGTGAGGGTGATGTTTAGATAATACAATGAGGGAAACACACCAGTAAGAG
The DNA here is from genome assembly GCA_004027595.1 of Dinomys branickii. Classification (NCBI taxonomy): domain Eukaryota; kingdom Metazoa; phylum Chordata; class Mammalia; order Rodentia; family Dinomyidae; genus Dinomys; species Dinomys branickii. The sequence continues at coordinate 15,140 of PVLD010012461.1, read as the reverse complement.
GAAAGGTTCAAACAGGACAAGAGAGCTGAAATACTCAAGGGGACAGAACCCTCTTACTCGAAGATATTTTAGAGCTGACTGAACAAATCTAACACAGACATACTAAGCCATTCCAAGTACAAGCTTTATAAAAGAACCACAGCCATGAAAAATTACAAAGCAAACAATCAACAATTAGGAGGGAGAGGAGGAGGAAAGAAGAGAGAGAGAGAGTGAAGGAGAAAGGGAAGGAGGGAGTCAAGATTAAGGGAGCAAGAAAAGAAAAACAAGAAGATGGGCAGAAGTTGTAGGCACAGAACATTAAGTCATCTCAATGGTGAGATCAAAATCACTGAAATTTTAAAATGACTTGCCTTCAAAGTTACCAATGGGTTAACAAAATACCCTGACATAGTGCTTTAATTATATGATAAGCAAAAGCTCAGCTATTCTAACTGTCCAAGAACTACTACTTTTATGCATTATGACATAATATTTTAGTTTCCAGAAATAACTAAAGAGTAATATCCATGATTAAGTTACATTTAAATAATTTAGTATTTCACTGAAGTAGAGATTTTACTAGATCTAATGTTGACATTATTTTTCTCAATTTAAAACTTTCTTATTAATGCGACAACTTTTCTATTTTTATAGCGCTATGGATATACTGTATATCTCTAATATGATGTTATACTACTATGAAATTGCATGTTTAAAGACTTTGCCCTTAAAAAAGTGCTAAAAGCTTGTCAAATCAATGTCTCCAGAATTTAGGAGCGAAGTATCTGTTCTAGAGTAGGTGGAAGGCAGTGGAATGTGGATACAGGGATACCGGCTCTGACTTTAGGTTCCTACGGGTTTGTATACCAGTTCTATCATTTATTAGCTGTGCAGACTTGGGCAGATTGCCAAATCTAAGTTGCACACTTCCCATATATGCAACAGGAATAAAAATACTATCTTAACATTTAATGAATGAAAACAGAAAAATCTTACTTGACTCTAATGTACAATATTGAGATTCAAATAATTCATGTAAGAATTTATTCTAAACTATAATAGGTGGTATTGACTAAAGTACTTTTTTAAAATAAACTTTGCTGAAAAGGTCATTTTCCACAATCATTAGAACAGAAAGTTCTCTACCTGTGGTATTAAAACAAGCTCATTAAAGGAAGGAAACAAATACAGTCAAAATATCCCTGCTTCAGATTATATATCAGTATAAAAATGTAAACATTTCAACTATATTTTACAGAATTTCTCCTACTTTAATAGTACAACATAAATTAAAGATTTACTATGTCAAGATTTACATGCTTCAAAAGAACTTTTATAAAAACTCATTATTTAATCAACTATTTCCTACTTATATTTGGTTAAAGGTGTCTTTCAGTGAGTTCTTACCTCTTGATTAAATTTATGTGCCATCTCATTAAGAAGTGAAGAAAAAAAACTAGCATTTTGTAGTAGAACTCGACCCATAACGCCAAGATACGTGGACATGACTACAGGATACCTCTGTATAAATAAATACAACACACATAAAATTGTGTTAAGGTACAAGTATATAAATATAAACAATCACAAACAACATAGTAACAACAGAAATATAACACTCCTTGATATTGTTTCTCTTCAGAATGAACTAACATTATTATGTGAGTTCTAACTAAATATATATTTTATGTATTACATATTTATATGGATTATATATATGTATATGTACATATATGTAAGACAAAAAGAAACAATATAAATGGCCTATCTTTATTACGCTACTCCTAACGTACATAGTTACATGGATCTATTTAAGAATTGGACTCAGAAAAAAAAAATCAATGATTTCATATATTCAGACTACAACAATATTAGTACCATTTTTCCCTCTCATATTCTCATCAGGTATCAAAATTAAATTACTAAGCATTACTCTACTACAAATCATTGTGTGTAAATACACAGGCATATAAGTGTAAGAGATGAGATGTTAAGAGAAATCTATACTTTTCAATGTAGAAAAGGAAAATGCAAAGGTGTTTAACTATCCTGAAAATTTATTTAATTTATATGATGCAGATGATTAAGTTTTCCTTTATATTAACGAATGACAAAAAAATTATTTTCCAATGAGGAAGAAAAATAATTAAAACTGAGACCCTGGAGCCAAATACTATTCTTAGAAACTTAAGAAAACTCTTACCTCTCCTTCTATGATACCCCGGAAAACACAAGGTAAAATTGGCTGAAACATTTGTGGGCCTAATACTGGGTTCACTTTAAGGGCATTTTCCACAACCTAAAAACCAGAAAGACACACTGGTGATACCCAGTATTACAAGTGACAGCTTCACGCAAAATACAGGTAGGAAAATGATATACTAAATTACATAGTTCATACCAATTTTGAGAACACATGCAAGTACATGAGGTATACAACATCCCTAGCACTAGAAACATTTTAACAAAAAAGAAAAGATTTTTTTTGGGGGGTGGTACTGGGAATTGAACTCATGACCCTTGCACTTGCCAGGCAGGCATTTGTGCCACTGAGCTATACTCCCAGCCCCCACACCTAAAACATTAAAGACTGCAATTTGATATATAGTATATTATCTTCAGGTGCACCAATACCTCTTAGAATTACATTTAACAAGGTTGTAATGACATAGGTAGCATGCTGTAGCACGGTTGTTAATGTAATTCTTACAAGTTATCCTTAGGAAATGATATTTTCACAAAGACAGCAAAGAGCATCTAAAAACCCTTAGTTTTAAACATAGTGAAAAGAAAAATTTTAATACCAATACTCATGGTCCCAAAATAAAACTACATTTAAATTTACCAATGAATTAAAGGAAAAGGGCATGTTATATATAGTTATTAAAATTCATACTTTATTTGATGGAGTCATGAGTATTGGCTGTTATATATGAAAACTTGAAATACAAGTTATTTTTATGTAAGTGAACTACTCACTATAACAAAGGTGACAACATGGAATTCAAAGTGGAATAGGATTGTTCTGTAATGTATGCATGTATGTATGTATGTATTCATGTATTTATTTATTTACTTATTTATTTAGAGAGTAAAGAAGACAGCAGTCAGGAAATATCAATAATGACCAAGTGTATCTACGTTTCCAGTGCAAGGACGTAGGAGATGAAAAACAATATGGACACCAGTTGAGAAGGTTGTTGGTTGGGTAGAAGCTTGGGGTCAAGGCCCGTTTCCCTTAGGACCTAGAATAGTACTTCTCAAGATTAACTACATACTGTGTACAACTATTCCATGAATGAAAGGGCTCTCGGCATCTCCACTCTCTGCTCATTGTAGGACCAGAGTGTGCTCAAACACTAGGATAGTCAAAAACACTTCCTTGCATTCCAGAGCATTTCTAAGGTAAGCAAGTAGCACACATAGTTGGTAATATTCTCAAATTTGGTGCAAGAAGCTAAGGAAATGTCAAAAAAATTAAAATATAAGACTTTTTTCTGTGGTCCAAGTACTAAGCTATCTACTAAGGGACAGCGATAGAAGACACTCTTTCCTGATTAAAAGAGGAGGTAACATTCAGAGCTGAATTAAATCTGGGCTCAATTAAGTTTTTAAAAAATTAGATCATATCCATGACAAAGAGTCAGCTTATCTGGCCCACTGAGGTAGCCATGACAAAGGCCTAGCAACAGTAAAGCGCAAGGCAGGCACAACACCACTCAAGCCAAATCCCAGGAGCACTCCTGCCGGTCTGCCATTGCCTGGGAGCAGCAACCCAATCCCACTGCGCTACAGCAACAGCAGAAATGCCCAGGACACAAACAATGAGAAGGAAGATGAGCCGAGAACGTGAGGAGCAGTACAAGGAGCAGCAGGGCTAGGGGACAGGGCTCCTCATAATCAGTCGAGCAATCCCTAAACAGTCACATCTGAAAAACATACAAGAGGTTTTCTCTGAACGACAATAAATGGTCTGAAAGAACCAAGAAAAGCTGAGGCGGAGCTCCACAACCAAAATGAACACCCCCAAAACCACTTTCTCCTGCAGAAGGCCCATGAAGTACATATTTGGCCAGAACATGGTCAAGATTCCCAAAAAGAGAAACAGCACAAAATCGAGCAAATGGGTCCAGATATTACCAGTTTCTGTGTGCATGAAGAAGATACTCTTAAAACAAGTCTACAAGGAGTACAAGTGTGGTCAGTGACAGGTAGTCACTGTCTTTCAGCCAGTCCAGGAGCACATTAATATGGAATGACCGGCCAACACTCCTCCCAGATCTTAGATACAAACACCTCTATCTTCCCCAGGGGTGTGGGCGGGAGCATGAGCACCAACACATCTTCTTGGAGCCCTAGGCATGTCTATTCCTCTTTGCTTTGGCTGGGTTGGGCATTACCCACATGTCCTTCTCTTCTAGCAGTGGACCCGGCCAGTTCAGTCAGCTGCACTACATCAGTTTCCCTATTACTGGCAGGAGCCCCACTGCCTTGTGCCTCCTCAGATCCTTTATGGGAAAACATTTGGCTGGTACCTCAAAATCCTGCAGCTTCAGCTTGAGGATAAGGTTGGGGCCTCCCACCTACAGGAGACAGAGATCCCCCTGTGATAGCAGCCAGTCAGGCTGGGCAGGCAGTGCTCGGGAAATGACTCCTTCCACATACCACAGCCCTGGAAGGGCTACATGACCCTCTTCCTTTTTGCTTTAACACTGTATTCCACCAGAAATATACAAGTGAAGTATTATACATTAACGCTGCATGAAACATTCTTTTCAGATGATTGCTATACTATCGTAACAGTCAAATTCAAAGGTCTCAGTCTGATGGCTATCTTTAGGGACTAACTTTTATCTTTTACAGTCACGAATGGCATCTATATGGTTCCCAACTCTCAACAGCATATAACAAATACAGTACACCCTGAAAGAGCTAGTTTCTATTCTCTCTCTGTCTTCCCACTAGATAACCATTTTTATTAACTTGGTTTGTTCTTTCATTTCTATCGTTGTTCCACTCTTTAAACAGATGAAAACTCTAGACATTATTTTTTACTTATATTATAAAAATCACTCTGAGGCTATACATAGAGATGTTCATTATTTTCAAAAGGGGCACAGTACTCAACTGGATAACTATATTCTCCCAAAGATCCAATCATTTATTACAAATTATTTTTTATCAGCACTCTGCTCTTACAAATAGAACCATCTGTATCTTCAATTCAGCCCTTTCTTGAATATACTTGCAAAAGACTATGGGTTTTTTTTAAATCCATCTGAAAAATGAAAAATTTCAATTTGTGCTTAAGACTCAATTTTCTTGATTCTTGCTTACACTAAACACAAAGTAGCTAAGAGCATGGATTCTGAAATAGGAATGCCAGTATTTATACTTATTAGCTGCATGACCTTAGATAAATCATCTACTTCTTTATCATTTAATTTCTCTCCTATAAAAACAGGAACAGCATTGTCATCATATGTTTACATGAGGATTAAATGAACTATACATACTATGTGCTTAGAAACATAGTCAATGATGTTACTAGATATTATAGAATATACCTTTAAAACACCTGTGTCAGTAGCCTTATCATGGTGAACGAAACTAACTTGGCTCATTCATGCTTGATATGATCATGAGGGAAATAAGAATTTCAAAAGGCAAAGTGGAATGTATCTCAACACATAGCAAATTAAAGAACTGTTAACAACTGAAATTTGAGTATTTTTAGAATATAGTTGTATTCATCTAGATAACTTGTTCTGAATCACAGAATAAAGTCTACTTTTGCTCTAAACCATTTGCTCCCAAAGCAGGCTTACTGGTTTCTCTATCTAATTTTCCTAACATTGTAATTTTCTGCTTCGAAGAATAAAGAAGTTACTTCCAGATATTGTCAGAAATTACTGTAAATGACTTTCAGTCAAAAACATGAAGAATGTTATATGGCACAGTATATTAAGAAATGGTATCTGGACAATTAAAAATGAAAAAATGAGCTAATATTAAAAACTCTTATTACAGCTATACCAGAAGTTTCAGGAAATGCCAACAATTTTGGAAATTTTCTCAACCTTCCTATAATGGTATAAAATAAAAGCACCACTGTCCTAAAATATTCCTTTATATAAAAATGTAAGAAATTTACTTGTGGCACTTCATACATATCTAGTAGCCAACATACATCAATTTATTAAATCCTAAAATCCAATTGCTGAGATATAAAATCAAATATATGGTTTTAGGTATAATTTTTTTTTTATTTTAAAGAAAACAGTACAAAAAAAGAAACAATAGCAAAATACAAACAACACAAAGCAAGGACATTAAAAATGATACAGGGTTTCAAACCAAATGACAGGGATAAATAGTGGTTGTTATATTACATATTGTTATCTTCAAGAAGGGGCTCGGATAACCAAATGTAATAGAAGGTATAATGTTTATACAAAATAATATCAAACATATATTCAAATTCTCAATTTTTAAATCCTATTAATGACCCCTACTGGCTTTCAGAGAAAGTAGGCTTAATCTGTAACTTACATTACATATCACAAGTATTTACTATATATTTGGTTACAATCAACCAAAATATTAAAAAATTACTGTTCTTTCAGAAAAAGAAAAATATTTCTGCTAACTAAAAGTTATGAGGGTAGTGAATAGTATACAAATTTGGAATTTTCAACAACAAAGTTTTGTGTTATTCTGAAAATATACAATTTTTCAACAGCCAGCTGAACTGCACAGTTCTTAATAATAATGTACTATCATTAAATAATTATCACTTCCTTAGTAAGTAAACAATATAGTTTTAGTTTTGAGAATTTATTTAGAAGAAACGGTCATATAATGAGGCAGAAAATCTTAGTGTTTTCCACAGTCAAAGATCTAGCAAATAGTCTACAAGTGTATTAGCCCCTTTTTCCTCACAGACTTTATGGCACAGTCACATATATAAGATAAAAATAGACAATTCTTATTAGTTATAGCATGCTAGCACTTACTGTTATATGTGGTTTCATATACATGAACTCAAATAACCCTCCTATCGAGTCTAGGAGCCAGACAAGAGTTCTCATCCTGTTCTATAGCAAGAAAGTGAATTGCTGTATCACACAGCTGTAAATTACCCAAGCCAGTACTCTAACCTGGCACTCCAGTCATTCCTGCGGTGCTACACTCCTTCTGTGTTGTGAGAGTATAGCAAAAACAATTAACACCAAGAGGTAAATATTCTCCTTGGGACACCCTAAAGCCTTGCCTCATTTTGGATAGATGTTTCACAAGACCCATTCCAAATTATTTTACAAGTTGTCTTTCAGAATCACCTTACTAGTAATGTTGCAAAAACGCTATTAAAAAGGTTTTTATTCAACTTTGGTCTATTATCAAATGTGTAGCACCTATCACACTGGTTGATACGACAACCATCTGAGCAAACTTTTACCCACTTACTCCTCAAGCATACTTTAGAACTGCTGCATTCTTACTATGCTTACTTCAATACATTTCTTACAAAGAACCCCTTTGGGCAACTATTTTTTTCCTAAGAGGTCACTTTTGAAGATCTCAAACAATATCAGTTTTCACACCACAAATGCTACTTTATTATGATTGTAACACTTACCTAACTAGAATTTTGCTGTTATCTAACTTAGAACACATATAAGAAATTAAACAGATACATCATCTCTCAAAGTTCATACATAAATTACATACATGTATATGTGTATATATCTGTACAATACATTTTAATATAGATTTATATATGCGTCTGTGTTTAAGTGTATCATACACTTAATACTATATCTTTAATATGATATAAATATATCTATAAATATAAATATGTAATGTATATTTATAGATATATCTATATAATATAATATAATATAATATAGACAATACACTACTTAAAGTTTACTGGTTCTTAATTATACATAATTCTGACAAAATTGGTACTCTAACTTCAATAGCTAACTCAAATTAAAACTATCACATATGGTAAAAAATAAAACAAATACCTACCCCAAAATCAGACTGACAAACTAAAGGGGTAAAAAGTATCAGATGTCACTGAGCTTTGGACAATTTATTAAAAAGCTTTTAAACTCTTGCTACATGAAGTGAGGTTTCAAGACAGGCAACATCTTAATCAGCTGAGACTTAGAAATACAAAATTACACTTTAACAAGATTTCTGGCAGAGCTGTACACACATTCAAATTCGAGACCTCCAGTAAAGAGGTTATGTAGCCAACTGGATACTATATAAGAAACACCCTGTCCAGAATTACACCAACTCTTCTCCTTTGTGTCAACCATCCACAAACAAACGAAGATTAACTTCCAAAAAAACTCAAAGATGTTAAACTTAACAAATAAACTTTTTAATCATCCATCCATTGAAAAAAAGATGACAATACCTTGAGGACTTGAACTTGACCTTCTGTAGTAATTTCCTTTAATAGTTCACAAAAGGACTGACAAAGACCTACTGCGTATGTCTGAAATTCAATCAAAAGTCAATATACACATAACAATATATCTGTAATATCAAAAAGGCATAAAATTAAATTTGAGACTCATTATCCATTTGAGAATTATATGCTAATGTCTAAGCAATAAAGTTTCAGTAAGAATTCAGTTAAGAAAACAGATTATACATCATAAAAATATAGTTGATATCTTAATTTTATAGCAATGTACAGAAGGTTATATTTAAACAGTATATTTTCAGTATTAAATGACAATGGAACTGCACAATTCATATCTGCCATGCAGTAGAGAATGCTCTCTGAGAATTTTCTCTCTTCAAGTAATAGGTCAATCTTAGATTCTGAAAAGGCATCTCCCAATTGCACACAATTATCAAAAATAATTATTATCAAAATAATTTTTTTACAATGCAAAAACTACTCGAACATACCTGTAAAAACTCTGTTGATGATAAAAAGATATAACCATTGATAATCTTAAAGCAGGTTCTGAGATTTTCTGAACTTAGTTCTGTAAAACAAAAATTGTAATTTTTTAAGGACAAATTAATTTAGTGTTCAATTTAAATGAAGTGACTCAATTTAATACTAAGTTATAAACCTTTCTTTACAAACTTTTCTAGGTGCTATTCAGACTATAATTACCTATAAATGTTTATCTAAAACTGGCATCAACTTAGTTATCTTATTTACCTTTTAGTAGCTGAAATAATTTAGAAAAAACATCAAGTCCCTCTTTTTCATCCAGAAAAAAAATAAACATTTGACCCAATCCTTCATTTCAATCCAAAATTTTAGTGCTAACATGGTAAACAACATGTGACCAAATCATTTTATCACTATATTTTGATATGTGCTTAAATGAGTTCACTGACTGTTTAGTCCTGTTTAGTCTCACTGCACTGGCGGTGAATATGTTGTTAAGAAAACAATTCTGAGGCTAAGTGTGGTGGCATATGCCTCTAATCCCAGCACTCAGGAGGCTGAAGCAGGCTGAGGTTACAAGTTGAGACCAGCCTATGCTACATGGGGAGTTCAAGGCCAGCCTAAACCATCTAGTGAGGCCCTAGAAAGAAAAAAAAAAAAGAAAAAGAAAGAAAGAAAAATATTTCTGTATTACACTGTAAAAGAAATTGTATTATGTTTCAATATTCCCAGTTCTTTGGCTTTATTCTTCAAATCTGTTCCTCAATAAAAACTTCCACATAAAAAATTTTCTTAAATATGTAATTACCAAAACAACAAAGGAAAAATATATTGCTTTCAGAGGTTTCCTTTCAAAGACAAAGTAGAAACTATTTTCTTAACACTGAATGTGATCAAATGTCAACGCAGGGCAATTTTATATAACTCACTACATACAATAATGATACATAAACAGATAGATATAGATAGATATATGTCAAACGTAATTATACAGATCAAAATATAACTCAAAAATATGTCCAAAATTTTTTTTGGAGACAGTCTCATTATGTTTAATTTAGGCAGGGCTTCAGCTCACTATGTAGCCCAGGCTGGTCTCCAATTTACATCAATCCTGTTCCCTCAGCCCCTCAAATGCTGGGATTATAGGTGTGTGCTAAAATGGCTAGCTAAACCTGCCATTATTTACCTGAAATATTTTGGAAATCCTATTTGCTTGAATAGCACAGAAAAAAAAAATCTTTTTTCAATCATGTAACAGAACTGTATTTATTTTCAAACATGGTGAATAATTTATGTCTATAATTTTCCATCAGGGGCAAGTCTGTTTCCTATAAGACATTTGGCAACATGTAAAAACATTTTTGACTGTAACCAGTAATATCTAATATATAGAGACCAGAGATAATATTAAGTATCCTACAGTGCACAGGAAAGCCCCTCACAAAAAAGTTTACCTGGCCCAAAATGTCAGTAGAGCCAAGATTGAAAATTTAATTTAAATTAGTTTTTTGTTTCAACAAAATGCTAAGAGCTCTCAGGTAAATCTGTTATTCAACAAAGTGCTGTATCTAATTTGCTCTGAATATACATGACTTATAACTATTAGTCTGACTATATTTTATAATCTGCTCCATATTTTTTAATTCTTTTTGCTATTTTTAATTTGTATTTCATTTTATATTTTATGCATTAAGTTTCTGTTAAGAGGTAAGGAATGAATTACTGAATTATAGAAATTTAATTGGAACCTATTTAATATCCTCACTATTTACTGCTTTATTTTTGGAATTGCAACTTAAGTTTTTTTCTTTTGTTTCAAATACTGATAAAATGTGTAAGGTATGATAATCTCCCTCCTTCCAAATTAGATAGGAATTTATCAGCAGAAAAACTGTATTGGTCCAGAAACATTAGTTTGAGACCATGAACACAAACCACTCAGTTCATCTTTTAAGTAATAATAGTAGTAAGCAAATGAAAACTGCAATAGATTTAAAGGGAAAAAAAAAACCCAAGTCATTAGAACTAAACTAAAATAATTACTTTTAGTTATAGCTTCTATTTTTAAAGATTTCAGGTTGTCCTTACACTTAAAGGATATGAAAAGAATTAATTAACATATACTAACAGTCATTAACAAATATTTTGAAGTGCTTGGTACTACTGGTTTTATACATGTTAAAAGGGATAGATCTTGGTAATAGTTTTATATCTGATTTGAAAAAGAATAATCACTCATTAAATAGATTCTTAAAAATCCATGATCTAACAAGAAAGAATTTTTTGTTTTTTTGTCTGTTTGAAACAGGGTCTCACTATGCAGTTCAAACTGCCCTTGAACTTACAGCGATCTTTCTGCCTCCCAAATGCTAGGATTATAGGCATGTGCCACCATGCCCAGCTAGAAAGAGAATGTTTTAACTGATACCAAAACTGAACATTCATCTTAATCTACTAGAAGATTAAAACAAATATTCTTGTCCCATTTCCCAATACATTTAGACATTTATCTGAAAGAATATATATGCAGAAAGCTACATGTCAGTATCAATTAATGGTATAAAATTCAAACAAAAATAGATGCATATATTGATGTTAACACACATCATCAGCCAAATTCATCCTCTCCTCCCTTAAAATATTTTTCATATTATTGATGCAGATATACATATTACAATGCATTAAAACATCTTTTCAAGAATAAAACTAGAAATATTTCAACAGCATCCACATCACTTACATCACTGAACAGAATGTTTTCAAATCTTTAAAAATTAAAAAAATTTAAGCCAAATATTCAAGGCTGAGATGTCATTAGGTTTTAGTTGAAACCGAGGGCCTCATTCATGCTGCACAGGCACTCTACCACTGTGCCACATCCCCAGCCTTCATTATCTCTTGTCTCAACTAGGTAACACATCCTCCAGGGACAGTTGATGGTTGGTTACTTTTTCTTTTAAAATAGTGGTTAGGGGCCAGAGAGATAGCTTAGGGGTAGAAGTGCATGCCTGCCAAATGCAACGCCCTGAGTTCAATTCCCAGTATCCACCAAAAAAAAAAAAAAAAAAAAAATAGTGGTCATGTGCACAGTAGTAGAGCTGTAAGAAGAATAAACAAGTGCTTATTGAAGGCTGAACGTTGCTCAAAATACACAAAAGTTCTTATTGCTTCAGGAGGATGTGGCTCAGTGGTAGAAAGCTTGCCTACTATTCCTGAGGTCCTGGATTCAATCCCAGTACCACAAAAGAGGAGATGGGTGCACAACGAGAGGATCCAGTGCACAAGCGAGGAGAATAAAACGGGGGGAGGAAAGATTAACTTAAAAGTGAAATACACGAATAAAGTGAAACCATTGTGGGAAGTCACTCTTATGTGAAAGTGGCACAGTGCTGTTCAGGACAAGGTTTACAACAGCCTTGTAAAGATTTCCACTCCTAGGTCAAGGATAAGCATCACGGTCACACACACTAAACGGCACTGTACGTAGTCTTCAAACTGGGTAGAACAAAAGTGAAAACGCTTTTCCCCAGAGAGAGAGAGGGAGTTAAGAGGCATTTCCTATTTGTTATGATGAGTGAAGGACTGAGGTTTTCCTGGGCGATCAGGGGTCAGGGACTGGTCAACTGCCAGTGACTCCATCTGTGGGAAAATTTCTCCCTGTATGGGGAAGCTAGATGAAAACTGCAAATAGCTCTTTACCGGAAAACAAATGGCTACCTTGGTTACTGCGGTCTTACTCTGTTCTGAGCAATAAAATAGAATAAAAGAACTCAGAGGACACATAAACAACTAATTATATTATTTAGCCACTATGATCATTCAACAAATGAGATAAAAATTCTTTTAATCAGTTCCAATTGTGCATCAGTCCACATTTGCTGATATTTTCAAAGAGTGACTACTTTTTCAGTATGTGATTATATCTGTTATGTTTTTGCTTTTGAAAAAAATATCCAAGGACAAGTTCTCAGAACAAAAAAAAAAAAGCTACCTCATTTTTTTAACCTAGTGAGCTTCATAATAACATAGCTCACTCATAAGTAAGACTTCAGTGAACAATGTATATAATTTCCTAATATTTAATTTCAGTGGTTCTTAGCTAAAGGAATATGTACAACGCTCAATTTGAACAAGTGATTGCACAAAATGTCTTTATAAAAGAAACAGAAACTGTAGTATAAAAAAGCAATCTTACAATAAATTATTTTCCTAAAATTTTATTTTATATTGTTTTGTTTGGTGCTGGGGATCAAATCCAGGACGTGGTGCATGGTAGGCAAGTACTATACCACTGAGCTATACCACAGCCCCAATATAAATATAGTCTTTAAGTAGTTTATAGAACTGCTATCAAACACAAAAACTGTACCAAGATTCAAGCTTAAGTTGTAATTAATTTCCTAAGAATACTTTTTTCTATTACAAAATTTTCTACAAGGCAATGTAATTAGTATTTATTCTTAAATGAGCCTAAATTACTCTAAAACATTATGTACAACAACCTAGAAACTATAAAAGCACTATTCAGCTTATTTTGTTAATATGAGAGACTCTAATAAAAATAGGTGTGCTCTAAAGCCAGTTATACTTCCTCAAAAGCATGCTCATTTAGTATGATAATGTTCTAATACTGTTCTTATGCTATTTTGTAAATGGATGTCTGTTTGTTAATGTTTTCTTCCTTTATTTTTAAATTTAAAAAATAAATAAATAAACATAACTTCAAGTTGGAGAAAAAAATACATACCAAGTAGTGGTGACATATTCTGAAATACACGAAGCAACTCTGGTGTAATACATGGACCGTTTTCCAGTGTTACTAACCTACAGTGGGAAAAACAGATGATCAAATTATTTTGCATGCCAATTAAAACTATTAACAAAATAAATTTTTAAAAAGTCTCATCTAAAGATAGGAAAGGGGATAATACACAGTTATAAAAATTCTCTAAGGCCAAGCATGAAGGCACATGACTATAATCCCAGCACTCAGAGGAGACTGGAGCAAGAGGATCACGAGTTCCAGGCCTGCCTAGACTACATAGTGAGTTCAAGGCCAGCCTGAACTATCTAGTGAGCCCTGTCTCAAAAAACAAACAAACAAAAAACTAAAAGAAAAGATTACAAATGCCTCAAAATAAAAGCCTTCTACATACTATACTATGTAGTATCGTTTCTATATACATAGCAAAAATAATTTAAACTTTATGTTTAGTAATAGAATTACAATTTTAAAGCAAAAGGATTACCATGAATTGGTCAAGAAGCAATAAAAATTACTTTGTTGTTTTGATTTTCATGAACTAGTCTTCTGCCACATGTAATATGCATGTTCCTTTGATGAGAAATTGTGTTAATAAGTTAATAAAACAACTTACGCTGAATGCTTTCTAAATACAAATTTAGTAAAATAAAGGCCAATTACAAAACCAGGTGTGGTGGTATACACCTTAACAGCATCCTGGGAGTGAGGGAGGAGGATTGCCTGGGCAATTTTGTGACTTAGTGAGACCCTGTCTCAACATATGAAATTTTAAAGCTGGGTGGGTATGCAGCTCAGTGAGAAGACCATGGGTTCAATGTCAGAAGAGGGGCTGCTATTATAAGCCAATCTCAGACCACTAGTACTTTGAAATAATCAATGTATTAAAAATGTAGCATTGCACAGCAATGGTAGCCAGTAATAGAGTGAAGAGACAACCTAACACATGGGCAAAAGTTTTTGCCAGCTGCTGCTCAAAGGACTAATACCTAGAATATATAAAAAGCTCAAAAGAAATTAGACCCCCGCCAAATTTAAAGACCCAATTAAAAAATGGGCATCTGAAATGAACAGATACTTCTCAGATGAAGAAATAAAAATGGCCAATAAGTACATGAAAACATGTTCAACATCACTGGGCATTTGAGAAATGCTTATCAAAATAACACTGAGACTTTTATCTCACTCCAGAAAGAATGGCTACCATCAAGAAATCAACCAGTTACAAATGCTGGCAAGGTTCTAGGGAGAAAAAAAAAAACCCTTCTGCATTGCTGATAGGATTGCAAACCTATACAACCACTGTGGAAATCAGGAAGGCGATTCCTCAAAAAACTAACACAAGAAATTCCATTTGAACAAGCGGTGTTTTTTTTTTCTGTTGTTGTTGTTGTTGATGTTGTTGCTGTTGTTGATGTATGCCTGTTTTCTTTCTTGTCTTTGGATTTTTGGTTCTTGTGT
>PVLD010012460.1:0-47093 GCA_004027595.1 Dinomys branickii | reverse complement strand
GTCCCATCCGTTCTCTGTTTTTGAACAGATTTCCAAGCTCTTCTTGGTTTCATGGTTTCCATTGTGAAGTCTGCTGTGATTCTGATGGGTTTTCCTTTATAGGTGATCTGTTTCTTTTCTCTAGCAGCTTTTAATATTGTGTTCTTTTGCTGGATATCTGGGATCTTGACTATTATATGTCTGTGTTTGGTTTTCTTTGGGTTATGGATTTGTTGGGGTTCTATATGCCTCGGTTAACTCTACTTCAGTATCTTTTACCTTGTTTGGGAAATTTTCTGCTATTATTTCAGCAAATATTCTTTTTATATCATTTGTGTGGTCTCCTGCTGCTTCACTCACTCCTATTACTCGAATATTATTTCGTTTTGCTTCATCTTGCAGCTGTTGGATTGATTTTTCTTGGGTTTTTGATGATTTTATGAGATCCTTCCTTTCACACTCATAAGCTGCCATGCTGTCTTCAAGGTCTGAAATTCTATCTTCGGTTTCATTTAAGCAGTTTTGCAAGCTTTCAATGGAAGTTTTCAAATCCTTTGGACCTGTTTCATTCTTTGTAATTCACTCCTAAATTGCTCTTGTAACGTTTCCATTTGTTTCCTACTTTCTTCTAATCTTTTATCTATTTCTTCTGTATGTGTACGGAACATTTCTTCCATTATAGTTTTCAGTTCATTTTTTGTCTGAGAGATCATTGCAGGTTTGTGCCTTATTCCTGCTTTAAGCTCTTCTATTGCCTGATGGAGTTGTTTCTTTATTTCCGATGCAATCGCTTCAGAACTTGCAGGTATGTGGCTTCCTATTTCCCCTGCATCCTCTCATCCAGGACTTGTTCTGGGTGGAGTTGATTTCTGAGACTGCGTTTTGTTCTTTTGTCTTCCCATTTTTGGGTATCAGATTCAAAATGTTGAGCAATAAATTACCCAGGCAGTTCACCAGGGAAAGGTCTGTTGCAAAGGCTGCTCCAATGACTCCTTCTCTTCGGGAGAATGTCCCTTAAGCTTTCTGCTGAGAGTTCCGCTTAAAAGGTTGTTCAGATGCTGGTTTGTCCGGTGAGCTACTCCCTACCGAGAGACCTGGGTGGGGTGTGTAAGACTGCTCCCCCGCCCTCTCAGGGTTCCCTGCACGTATGGGGACGGATCTCCTCCCCCTCTTGGTGATCTGGTCGCCGCACACAGATAGCTCACCATTTTCGGAATCTGTTCAGGCAGGAAGGTTCCAAAGTTCCAATTTTTTGTGCTATGCCCCCGATCCGCTGCTCCCCTACACTTCTGTTTCCTCGCGCTCTCCGGGTCTGGGGGAGGGAGCGGGATGCTCCACTCCTCTGTGCTCCTCACGCCGTCTCGGCTGCAGGCTGCAGGCCACTGAGGGCCTTGGCTATAGGGGCTGTGACCGGAGTGGGATCTCGGTTAGGCGCTTTGATTTGCATAGCCTGCCCGAGAAGCGTGACCTCTGAGACTGCCCCATGCTGCAGCCGCTAAAAAGCTAATTTCTGGCCATAGTCGCTGGCGAGTGGCCCAGGTTCGGGAGGCGGGAGGGATCGAGCTGGCTGTGCCCCCAGGGCACTCGTACCCAGCCGAGCCGCCTCCCGTCCACTGCGCCGTCTCTGGTTCCCAGCGCTCCGGGCTTTCCCGCATCTTGCCACAGCTATTTGGGCTGCCCTGCCACGTCTCCCCGGGCAGCGCAGAGAAACATGTTCAGTTTGAACTTCCCAGCCAAGGTCCCGGCATTATCGCTCACCAAGTCTGTCTCGAGCTGGGGGTGTCTATCAGGGAGGATCCCTTCTTTGCTGCTCACCTGGTCGCCATCTTCCCAGAAGTCTCAATTGTGATCCTTTTGGAGGTGATGCGGAAGGACAAACTTGAGTCCATCCTCAACAAATTTTATTGCTATTCTAAGGCTTGAACCAGTGCTTTTACACTAAACAATATCCCTGGCCTTTGTTTTATGGTCTAATTTTGGTGACATCTTACTAAGTCACTGTGTTGCCTATGTTGAGGTTTAACTTATGATCCTGTGCCTGAGACTCCAAGAGTGCTGACATTATAGTTTTCTTCATTGTATTTTAAAGTTGTGATTTTAAAATTTAAAATGAAGCACAGATATACACTGAAACAATGCTCGTGATCTATCTGTTTAAATCTTTCTCTGTAACTGTCTGTAGTTTCAGTGTGTGTAGAATTTTCTGGGATTCTGTAGCAATAATTAGGAAAACATTCAGCTGTTGGTCAAAAATAAATTAGTAAGCAAATGAATCAGACAACTTACTGGAAAATATAGGGCTAAGACTAAAAGGAAAAATATTTTTAGTAACTAGGGCGATCCAAAACCCATGTTCTTCCATTCTGGATTTTCAACTGCACTAACTAGTTGCCAGGTCTCTCCTCTTCTCCTGCTGTTCTTCACATTAGTCACCTTTGCTTTCCTGTCTGTATTGCTTTTTGTACTGCAAAGCACATTTCCCATATGAGTCACAGGAGCATGGGCAATCTGAGGTCGATATCATAATATTCTTTATTTTTGTATCACCTTACTCAACATTTTGCAGAAAGCCCTAAAGGTTTACTTGGAGTAGGAAAGACTTTGTGGGCTCCTCACTGTGTTGGACGGGGAGATGTTTTTCTTCAGCATGATGAGCATTCTCAGCCTGTGCCTGTAACCACAGAACAGGAACTGGGACATGAACAGTGATGTAATTTCTGTCAGCTGGGATTCTACTGCGTATACAAGTATAACACACGTATCTATATCACATGTTGTCTAAACTGATTTGAATATTTATCTTAGTGCCTATGAGGAACACATAATTTAAGTTTCTATATTCACTATTCTTGTAGATCCAAAAGTTACAATCATATCACCCATAATACATAATTTGTCTTATTTCAATATACCTGTCTTTTTTATTACTGTGTGTAAATTACATTATTTGGATCATTTCTAATAAGGCTAAATTATAACAATGGTCACAGAAATTTTGTCCCTCATAAATTAAAATTAAAAGCTTTACTGGTATATTATAACTTAAAAACTAGAATAAAATGCCATATTCCCAGAATAATAACTTTATGTTAATCCAAGAAAATAATATTGAACAACTACATGACAACTGAATATAAATGCAATTCTCAGTTGATCATCTCAGTGTTAGTTATGTATATTTATTCAAAGAAAAGTAATTCTTTCAAAGCCTCAAACCATTAGCTGTTTTTAAATTAGATTTTCATTGCACAATGAAAATAATGTTTCTAAATTTTAAATGTTTAATACTAATTAGAAAACTTTCTAATGAACAAAATATAGGACATGCTTATACTAATAAAATGTTATTTTCTATGGATCGTTGTTATCTGACATAATACACTTTATTAAAAGTATTATAAGTCCATTATATTTAATAAAAAACAAAGTTTCTATGCCTGAGGAAATTAAACATGTTTTAAAATCATTTTTTGTAATTCTTTACAAAGCATAGACATTTACCACCTTATTCAATGAGAGATGTTTTACTCAATGAAAGAACAGATACATGATAGTGGTCCCATGAAATTATAATAGAGCTTAGCAATTCCCCTCACCTAGGGACAGTGTCACCATTGTAACATTTTACCCAGGGTATCATTCATGTGTTTGTGGTGATGCTGCTATAAAAAGCCCATGGAGGTGCAAGCAGCATAAAAGTGTGTCACACATACAATGAAGTGCAATACACAATAGTTGATAAGAAGCAATGTTATATTCTATGTACTCACTGTTTTATCACTGCTTTAGAGTATAACTTTTCCTTAGAAATTTTATTGTAAAGAGTATATTGATATATAAGCCATAGTAGGCTTATATATCTCCTGTTTACCACATATCTTGCTTATATCAAGAAGGCATTTTGAGTGATGGACTTAGCTTATTTAGACTTATGTAAGTACACTAGATGTTGTTGAACAGTGACAAATCCATCTAATGAACAACTTCTTAAATGTAGTTTATACATATATATATATATATATATACACACATCTCTATGATGTGTGCAATATCATAAACTGTAATCTATATCCACATATATATATATATATATATATATATATACACACACATTTTGAAAACAGACATTTTCTGTTAAGTAAATATGTTTATAGTCTAAACTTTACCTCTGGAAACTTTATTTTTCACTTTGTTCTTTATCCTTGGTCTATAGCTGAATGTGACACATACTCTTTTATTTGACTTCATTATGAGTTCACATATATAAGAATTTCAGCCAGAGTGTTTGAGTTAAATGTGATTTTGTAACCAACAATGGCTGAAGAAATAATCTCAGTGAGATCACAATGGATATCTAGTCTGTAGGTTATTGGTTAGTTCATTCTGAAGCTCAGCAATTACCTTTAAGATTTCATTTTACAGTGTCAAAAAGTTAAAGAACAGCCTCATTTGTGTTTGAATGAAGTTACCTACATGTGGGAAATGGAATGAAAAAAAGGAAGAGAAGATTGATGCCTATTCTACACTACAAAAGCCTTTCCTACTGGGACACAATTTTCATTATTTGGTGCAAAGACAGCAGTTTCAGTTAGAGATATCAAATGATGTAGTTTGTCACAAGTTCTTATAAAGTTATATCTCACAAAAGTATAGGCTCTTAACTAAGTGGAGAGATGTATCATTTCCAGTTTCAGTATGAGCAGGCCTGTGGAATCCTTACGAATACGTTCAACCTCATTAGCACTGGAGTGCTGACCGGCATCCTTCCCGACCTGGGCTGATTGCCAGCCCTCCTGGGGGTCCTTGCTTTCAGAGGACACCGTGTTGAGGCCGAATTCAGGGTGGACACCCGATGGGTGTCACTCACCTCTGCATGATAAGTTTCTTGTTTAAATTGATTCAAATATTGGATGTGAAAAATAACCCACAATTATTTCACATACCTATCGTATCTTTTTAATTTGCTTAAATTTTATTTGTAATCTAACCATACTGATGTATTCAGGTTTCCACACAGAGAAAATATCAAGAGAATGATCATTTTATTCTGAGGATAACCATAATAAAATTCTTTAAAAGTATAATTTTATTTTATTTTATCCTTTAAGTTTTGACACAAGATCTTGCTAATTCAATAAATTGCAAAAATGAGGTCAAATTTGCAACCCTTCTGTTCCAGACTTCCAGAGTGCTGGGATTACATATGTGTACTCTCCTCAGGTCACCAGGTGATAATGTAATTATTTATGGAGCACACATTACAGAGCTTTTCAAAAATAATTGATTGGCAAGGATTATTTGTCATTGAATATTTGCTTAATATATAGAATTGGGATCCTGGAGTTCCATTTGGGGCACTATTTCATCTTCTCAAACACTATTAAAATTCTGGGTGTTTCTATATTTACTACATAATAAAAATATATTGAATGTCTAATTCACTTAAAACTGAAATGCAGCATATGCATATGGATTCACTCTGTATAAATCATTAAAGTTGGATGGAAAGTTCACAAGGATGAACACGTTACAATTGACCAATTTAAATGGGAAAAAAATGTTATTTTACAAGGTACTCTATACCACACGTGGCACGCTGGCCAGGGCGGCAGGTAGAGATCCTGAGATGTGTGCAGAGGCTGTTAAAGCAAAGAAAGAAGCTGCTACCTGTGCCAAGTTCCATGGGTGCTATGACATCTG
Organism: Dinomys branickii; assembly: GCA_004027595.1. Taxonomy (NCBI): domain Eukaryota; kingdom Metazoa; phylum Chordata; class Mammalia; order Rodentia; family Dinomyidae; genus Dinomys; species Dinomys branickii. Next base: position 41,414 of record PVLD010012460.1, on the reverse strand, counting down.
TGGCTATCATGCCATTCAGAATAATGTCCTCTGTGTCTTCTAGGACTACGTCAGACTCAGTTACAGTGGCAGGTGCAGAGGGCATGAGCCACCCAGTTCATACTGAATTGCAGTTGTGGTAGCTGCCTAGTGAACGTAGGGCTTTCTGTAACTATAAATAGTCCATTATCCATGACGTCTCCTTCAGGCTCACCGCCCCAGCAAGTCTCCTAGCCGCGGCCACAGCCCCGGCGGACGGAGCACACTGCAGCACAGTCACACCTCCTAGGAACCCGCCTCCTCTGTGTCATGGCTGCTCCTCTCAGTACAGCAACGAGGCTTGTGGAGAGCAGGCCTGCCCCTCCCCCAGCTTTGCCTACATCATCACCTTGGAGGATACTATTATAACATCAAAATATGGGTTCAAGCGAATAATTACCAATTATTTTAATTGATTTAAAGGAAAAGGAAATTATGGGAAAAAAGAAATGAACAGAAACAACGGCCAGAAGCAACAGCGCATTTCATGTCAGAGCAGCTTAGAAGGGGCAGGGTTGTTTTCCTCCTGGTTTCAGCCCTCAGCTGGATCTGGGACGGAAATAGCATGTTCACTGTGACAATGGCAGAGGAAAGTCTGTTTAACCGTTATAGCCAAGAAGCAGAGAAAAAAGAGGGGCATCTTCCGAGTCCTGTCTCCAGTGACCCAGCTCCAACGAGGCCCAACGCCCAAGAGCTCGTTCTGCCCAGAGCTTACAAGGGATAAACCCACTGAGAACATCACGGAACTCAGTCAGCTTCCAAAGACAGAAGGCTTCTTCAGATCTGCACCATAACATTCTGCCCCGGCTTGCAAAAACCTCAGGTCCAACTCATTATGCAAAGTGAAATTTAGTGCACCTCTAAAGTTATCTACATTTTAACAGTTACAGAATTACCGAAAAGTCCAAGTGCCAGGTCTCCTCTGTGACTGAAGACAGACTCTTAGCTGTCAGTCTTTATTAAAAGAAAAAGCAACTTACACATTTCCAACACACAATGACACAGTTAAACATCCCTGTCTTGGTTACTTTTCTCTCATTGCTGAGACAAAATACCCAACACCCAAAATGAAGGAAAGAAAGGTTTATTTAGCTTATACTTTGTGGAGGTCTCAGTCCATACTTGGCTGGCTCAGAGGCAGAGTGGCACATGGTTCATGGCAGCAGAGCACAGCAAAACAACCAGCAAAAGGGAGGAATGGCTATAAGCAGCCTCTTTCCTTCCCTTACACTGTAAACAGGCTAACCCCACCCAGGGGGCGAGTAACTCTCACACAATCTCCATGCCCTCCTCTTCCACAGGCTCAGGATGTGTACAAAGTAAGCACCCTGGCTTCCTGCTGAGTCACTCAGCCAAACCTCTAGACTCCCCAAGTTGACACAATGTATCAACCATAACAATTCCCATGTGGAAAAGGAGAAAGAGGGGACTAGAAAAAAATGAGACTGAAACAAATCCAAACCCTAGAGCGGGAAATGTTCAGTTCCATGCAAGTAGAATGGTAGAAGGAAGCAGAGACACAGAAGCGAAGATGAAGAAACAGAGAATAAAGCACAGTAGTCAATTACTCTGAAAAAATATATTTGCAAGGAATAAAATTCAAAGACAAAACCTTGCTACTATGAAAGAGAGTAAGGATTTTGCAATTCCAATTTTGACAATATTTTCCAGTTCTTTTCTAAATGGAAACTTTCTCAAATAGTAGCACATTTAGTATTTTGAAGGATTATTTAAACTAATAAAAGTAATTATTAGTAGTTTAAATATAATCAAATACAAAATGAATACTAATTTAATATTAAATTATATCATTAGTAAGTATAGGTGTTTGAAATTAATGTGCACATATAATACATTAAAAATGGACCATGCCAAGTATACCAATTTTTTTTGAAAAAGATACTTTTTAAGAATTTATTTGCTAAAATATGATTTTAATGGTTATTCTGAGTAATAAAACGACATGTTCTTGTGTAAGTAACTTTACATAAGATGTGATCAGCCTAACTTGTTACTTTGCATGTAGAGGAAATCTCAGTTGCTTCACAGTTTTAACGTTTAGGCCTGGCAATCAGGAAGGTATAATGTTATACACATAACTGTCTAAGAGAGATAAACGAGATATCTGTGGATTGAATTGACTTAGGGAAGTTAGATAATATATAGCCCTCCATTTTGTGGTCTGATAATCAAGGTGATTTGGGGAAGTGGTTATAAATTCAGTACCAGAAGATGGGTTGAAAGGACCATCCCGGAAAAATTGCAGTGGACACAGCAAAAGATAGCTCATGCTCTTCAAAGCTATTGCAACCAAAGAGAGACAGTGAAGTCAATTCCAGTGAAGTGAAAAGCAGGAAGGTTTGTAAGTTGTGGTAAACTCATGGAAACAGCTCATATTCTTAGGCCATTTGTGGTGGTTTATTGGTCCTTACCAAAGTAATCTCCTACCAAGACTGGGACAAATAGAGGCCTTATATTTAAGGATTATTGCATTCAAAAGGGTTGGCCCCAGGTTCCTGGAAAAGACATCCCTGGTTTGTCAAATTGCTAAGAGGGTGGGAAAGGATTACTCTATATTTGCAATGGCAATATTTCTAAAGAAATGTTTTAAGGAAAGGGAGCTCAGAACCTTACATTTAGTTAGAAACCTGTCCAGTTCCAATGTGAGGGGAATGTTAGGGCCACTTTTGTCATAAACAATACTAATAAAGTATCCTTTTTCTCTGTTTTCATGACAAGAAGACAAATTCAGGAATTCTAATAGCTAATATGAAGCATTGAGCAGAACAATACATTGACATATGTGCTATCCACAGCTCCATTCGTGGTTAGACCTAAAAGTAAATGTGTTTTGCTTATTCATAAGGTAACTTTCTTAGAAGTCTCCTGATCTCTAGTTGCCCCTCTCTAATACCTGCTGCTCTAAGATTAAGGGAGGAAACCCATCTGAAGTGCACAAACCATCTCCATATGCCAGAGATCATCATGAATGAGACATTCTTTTTCCTTTTGCCGTTAGATTTTCAAATGTATGTTTCCCTGAGACATTAAACAATGAGAATGTACACTTTAGCAATGTTCCAATGTTTGTGTAATGTTGAAATCAGGTGAAATATTAACATCTTTTCAAGCTTTTGTTATTTCTATATGGGGGAAATATTAGGAAATCTTTTTCCAGCTTCTTGAAGCATATGATAGATTGTCACTTACTGGCAGCTTACTGTGCAATAGCACACTGGAGCTTTTTCCTATCTTATAGTAACTTCATCCCATTGGTCAACTTTCCTCATCAGTCTTTGCAATCTCCCCAGTCTTGGGCTATAGCAGGACTCGTATTCCCAGCTTCTACAGAGCCTCATACTTTTACATCTCTGTGTTCAACTCAGGCTCCCACGTTCTTGCAGATCCTGTTGGACAAGGGATTCCTTGGCTGAGTGACTAAATATGTTAAAGAGTATAGTGCAGAAGCAGACTAAATGAATTATATTAATCATTGATGAGATGCAGTACCCAACACCAATAATTTTAAAGAGTAAAGGTTTCATTTTTTTCACAGTTTTGGAGAATTTAGGTGAATGCAAGTCAAGGACATAGTAGGGGAGCAAAACTTCTTAGCTCCTGGTGGTGGCTGAGAACCAGAGCAGAGGAGTATGAAGACTGGGCAAGGGGTTGTATATCATACCCAAGGCCACACCACCGTGACCCACCCAGGAGCTTGCTCTACTGTCTTCTTGGTGTTGCTTAAGCCAATAGAGCTGACATACAGGATGAAAGGCCACTCTCTAGCTACTGTTAACTTTACAACCAGACACATCTCTCCTTACATCTTACTTATACTCCAAATAGAATAGGAAACACAATTATGCCTATCATGATGTAATTATCCTGTAGACAACCAGAAACACAAATAAGCCTTTTCCCAAAAGGGATATAGTTGCAGATTTTTTAAAAGTCCAAGTCGAAATCTCTTCTCAGAGTCAAAGTAAACTTTTAGCTGTGAACTTCTGTAAAAATAAAAAAGTTACAAAACCACAAGTTACAACGGTATAAAGTAAATAGTCACATTAGAAATGAAGATATACTTGCATAGAAAAGAATCATTCCAAAGCTAGACAAAACTCCAGCTTTGTTAACCTTAAATCCTGTAGGTCCACATCTGGCATTGAGAGGACATGTTGGTAAAATGTGAATTCAAAAAAGCTTCAGCAACTCCATTCCTACAATGCAGCTTGTTGCAGGCTAATTGGCCTCTTTCTTGGGTTTGCTCCAATCTCAAGCTGCAGATTTCTTCAGTAGACTTTGTTCCTCACATGTCTGACTTCCTGGGGTCTGAACTGCAGCTTTGACTTCATTTCCATATCTTTTTGCATTGCCTTCTCTGGGGCTACTTACCTGATCTCTCAGACTTTCATATGAAATCTAGGTGGAAGAATTCTTGATCCCCAAACTCTTTCATTCGTTATGCTCATAAAACTAGCATCGTGTGCATGATGCCAAACTCAGCTGTCAGCTTATACAGAAGCTGGGTGTCTTTGGTTCATGGTTCATGTCTGAAGTAGCCTCTGCATGCCTAGAGAGCTGAGCACAGTGACATGAATCCCAGGGAAACAATTTCTTAGGAGGCCCTTCTGCAGTGGGGTTTCCAATGACTCTTCTCAGTTGAAAATTTTGTGTTTGCCCCCTTGAGTCTTCCACGGTTGGGTCCTTACTGATTACTGAGTGGCCTTAAGTCACCTTTCATCTTGTTCTGGTACAAATCACTTGATTTCAGCTGGGTGTGGTGGTTCACACCTGTAATCCCAGCACTCAAGAGGCTGAGGAAAGAAGATCAGTGGGAGTTTGAGGTGACCCTGTGCTACAAAGTGAGTTCAGGGTTAGCCTGAACTGCAGAGTGAGACCCTGTTTCAAAATTTTTTGATTGCCTGTTGGCTCTTATTCTCATTATAAATATGGATGAAAGAAACCAGCAGCAATCCCACAGCACTAATGTTGGGCTGTCTGAAAATTTCCTCCACCAGATTAACTAGTTCATCACCCTTATCTCAGTCTCCTAAAAGAAAACTTCAGGTGGATTTTCTTCTGAAGTGTAACTCACATGGCCTCCAGTCAGTGTTTTGCTGTCCCGTCACCCCAGCACTGCTTTTCTGTTTATACAATAACTTTTGTTGGCACAGACTTGCCTAGAACACAACTTTCTGTGATCTCCAATAAATGTAGCTGCCTTCCACATGCAACTGTGTACATGCTTTGCAATTCTTTGTTCATCACACACAACAGCATGCCTTGAACAAGCCTATCATCAGTACCAGTTCTACCCATCATATTTGTCATTCAATTAGAAAAGTTGATGTAAAATACATTTCTACATTTATCTTAGGTGATCATGTTTGTTTCTCAATGGTATAAAGCGATCAGGTTAGCTTTATCTCACTGCCCAGTATTTCTATGTAAACCTACTTTGAGACTTTATGTAGGCTGTCTGCTCTTTTGGAGGATTAAAAGAATATTGAATGGAGAGACAAAATTTTCCTAGATTGTTTTTCTTGCAGATTAAGACAGAATTCTATTCTGATACATGCTTCTTTATTTGAAATAATGCCTAAGAACAGGAAGCATAATTAACATAGAAACTTAAGGGAAAGCTACCTGACTCTTTCATGATTGTGAACTTTCTTTGACCACATTTCTTTAGAGGCCATGTTTGAGGTCTTAACTGAAGATTGTCCTCATTCTGATCCCAGAGTCCCACTTACAGTAGCTTTATGAAATATTGCATAAAGTGAATCATAGATTTTGTGCTAATTAATGTTTAATCATAAGTTTATGGAATAACATGCATAAAGAATTTCACCAAGGGCTTCAGTTGTGTGAAAACAAGGTGTGGGTCATTGGAGAAAAATTTTACCTTGAATGCTTTCAATTTTCTGCATCATTGTGATCTTTAATGTAAACGGCATGTTTGAATGGCAAAGCTTCCTTCAATTCAAAAAATGCCTTCCTGAAGGTAGGAATATCTGAAAGCATATATAGTCTTTTTCTCCTTACTGGAAATGTGTTTTCATTTCAAGAGGGTGAACTAAGAGCTTCTTTTAGCCTGAGAAGCATGTTCCTTTGTGACTAATTTCTCTTTCTCTGCGGTGAGAGGGTGAAAAAATGTGTAACCATCTCTCTAAAGCTCAGAGACTCCTAAAGTATGACATATCACCATCACTGAAGTAGCCCTCTGGGGACCAGAGAGCAGGAAACAGTGTCAGGTGCAGCGCTGTGTCTGTTGTTTGGGATATGAGGAATACGTGACTTGTGCCCTGTCCCAGGGGGATGGTATCCACCTGAAAGATATACACGAAGCTCTTGCAAGCTAACACATTAGCTTGTAAATAGGAAAATTCAGTAGCTCCAATGAATCTGAATTTAGATTTAGAAATTTAGAATTAGTCTTATTTTGAGACTTAATGTAGGCTCTCTGCTCTTTTTAAGGATTAAAAACATCCTGAATGATGGCCTCCACAAGGTTTTGATGCACATATGTAAACAAATTACTTATTATATATTTTAATTATATCTGTATATCTTCTTTAGATCTCTAGTAAATACTGACACGGAGATGAAATACAATGAGATTGATACATGATTTAAGGTAAAGGTAAATTATATGAAGAAAGAAAACATCAGGAGAAGGAAGGAACCAGCAGAAAATTCTTAAAAGAATGGTCAATGGGCACAGGTAAAAAATTAGGAGAATGAATTATCAAAAAACAAGCCACAGAAATTGTCTATATAAGAAAATAATGTCATTTTTTTAAGAAACAAAGTTAGGTAATTGACTACAGGATTTGAACAAGTTAAATTGTTGGTTTTGGACATTGCCTTTTGCATATTATACAAAATGGGTAAAAGGAGGATAGGAAGTTAGCTAACTCTTCCTAGATACTTTTAAATATTTTGGTGATGGGCGAGAGAAATATTATAGAGTTGAATAAGAATATGAGATCAAAGGATTATTTTTAAATGCACAATATCCATGCTCTTTGAATTTTGAATGAAGACTCTAAGTGCAAGACATATGAGGAAGGAAATGAGCATTAAGAAAAGGAGTGCTGTGTGCAGTGCACACAGTGTAAGAGGCACAAATGCAGGCTTCACTATCAAGCTGAACTACATTTTAACACTTAACAGAGAAAAATCAGATAAATATTACAAAGCTTTAACATTCTAGATTTAAAAATAATGATGAAAAAGAATAAACTGTAATGATGCTAAAATGCATGGTTCATTGTGCTGAAGAATTTTATAATTTACTCTTAGTCTAGAACTAAGTAGAAGTAAAATATGGTTTCATGTACATGAAACCATCAGACAGAGAAGTTCTCTCAACTTAAAAGAGACTGTTGATAAATACATACTATGTTAAAAGAGTTTTATTTTCTAGAAGAAATAATTCTATGATGCTATTTTGTATACAAGAACTGGAATTGCCCTCAGAACTTAGAATGTCAAATAATCTAGTGATTTTTTTAAAAAATGTCCCCAACTTTCTCTTAAATAAAACCTTAAAATCAATTTCAGATTATATGTTAAAGACTATGAAAAATATAAAGAATACATCACTGAAGTTTATTCCTATAATCTTCAATATAATATTTATCAATTAGTATCTAATTGAGTATAAATTTTTCTAATTACGTTACAATTAAACTCAAAATAAATACAAAAAAACCCAATTTAAACATATGCCAAACCTTTGAGCAGATACTTCTCCAAAGAAGATCAACAAATAGCCAATAAGCACATGAGAATATGATCAACATTTAGGATATGCAAACTCAAATACCTCTGAACATAGAAACACAGTATAATGAAAAATAAAATGGAACACAATGTCGACAAGGAGCTGGAGAAACTGCAACTCTCTCACATGCCTGGCAGTGAAAAAATTGGCAAAGACGTTTTGGAAAACTATCAGTTTCTCTAAGTGTTAAATTTAGAGTAGCATTTCTATACCAGCTATGTATATAAAATAATTGAAGCCATGTACTTACACAAATACTGGTTCACGTATATTTTTATTAACACATTCATAAAAAATAAAATAAGGAGAAAATCCAAATGTCTGTGTTTGGAAGAATGGGTAGACAACATGCAGGACATATTAAAATGCACTATTAACTAGCACGAGAAATCAAGCTCATACATGCTCTAATAGGGATATACGCTGGAAAATTATGCCAAGTAAAAGATGCAAGACAAAGAGCCACACAGTGAGCATATTCCCATGTATTGTCAGGAATAGACAACTTCATAGAGACCAAAGTACGCGGCTAGTGGTCAGGAAAAAGGAAAGGTGAGCTGAGGGTGTGGGGCTTCTCTCTGGGGTGGTGGATATTTTCGGAGAGTAGCGAACAGTGTTGATTTAAAGTATCTTATATGTGCTAAAAACTCTGAATTATACATTTTCAAATATGCAAATAATGCATTTTATATTATGTAAGTTTATCTTCACAAAAATATGGAAATTATTAATATGATCATTTTATCTATTTTAAAAACTGAAGCTTTCTTATCTCTTACAGTTAACAGAGAGAAAATATCAGTAATTTTTTAAATTAATGGTTACAATTTTAGCCCAGAGAGTTTCCTGTTCATTATACATGTCTATAATTTCATTTAACTATAATTTTCCCTTGAAATTCAATTAAACTTATAACCTTGATGGCAGTGATGATTTCATGGCATGTACACATCTCTAATCTCATCAAGTTGTGTATATCACATATGTGTGGCTTTTGAATGAGAAACAAACCATTTTAAACGTGATTTACAAATACAGAAAAAGGTACAAGCATTGTGGAGCGCTATGTGGAAAATAACTTTGTCATATAGTCATGTGGACATACACATTCAGAATTAGAGCCTAAGATATGATTCAAACTCTGTCAACTTGCCAGTGTGTTGTCTAGGGTTAGTCAAGGGACAAAATACTGTCAAGTCTGGCAGAGAATCAAAATTGTATATTTAACTATTTATAACTATACAGTTTTAACAGCAAATTAGATAATCTTTCTTAATTCTGTATAATTTATAAATGAAATTGGAAAATGAAAATCAATACCTATTTGCAAAGTGTTATCTGTAAAAAGAATTGATTAACACAGCTACCTCAGTGTGCTTAACTGGTTCTTTGACTGGTATTCAAAACACCCATAGCAGGGCTGGGGATATAGCTCAGTGGAATAAGCGCCTGCCTAGCAAGCGCAGGGTCCTGAGTTCGATCCCCAGTACCGAAAAAAAAATAATAAATAAACCACCCGTAGCTACTGAAATACTGCGCAACAGCCTATGGTGTCCCACCTGAGCATCTGTCACGTCCCCGAGGGTAGGAAATATCCCTTGCTCTGCCTACCTCGTATTCATATTTCTTTCATTTTGTGTATCTATTCTTCTATTTACTTTGAGCTTCTTTACTTAGCTCCCTCTTTTGCCTTTGTCTCTATCTTATGCAAAACATTACAATACAAAGGTTTGTGCACTGTGATAGTACATCTTTTCATACCCATGAAATGCATGTGTTTTAACATTAATAGGAATAGAACTGTAAAATAGCATTAGAGATCACAAACCTCCCTTAGAAAATATGCTTGTTTCACTTTATGAAGTGTAGGAGACTTGCAAATATTCTAAATAATAAGGATATTATTCCCAATTTAAAAGACCATATTATTTCTCATGCCCTTTTTCCTGGCAGAAGTAAATTTTCTGATTATGTAAATGCCTCTTTGCAGTTCACATGAGATAAATAATGAATGAAAAGTTGGAATATCTATTTGTTAGGCTGATATTCTGGATATTTGCACTCCTGAGTTTATACTGAAGTATCCAAAACGAGTAAGCAAAAATTAAATACTGTTTCTTTGCTAGAGTGAAATTTCTAATTTCCTTTTAGGTCAATTAATTGTGCTTTTCATTTGATAGCAGATTTCCCTGGTGACCTTATGTTAGCTGGTGATACAAGAAAAAAGTGTGAAGAAAAGATACATTTTATTTACATTTCAAGTGCACGAGCTATAGAAAGCCATGTTGTTGAAAGTTGGATATATATTCTATCAAGTTATAATTAGGTTATTTGAGGTTATCTTACAGGAGTAAATTCCATATTCTAACTACAAGTTATTTTATTCAAAATATCAGTTAATCTGATGTTTTAAATTCTTAAATATTATGCTAATAGTTCTCATGTTTAATTTCATCTCTTGACATATAAATGTAACTATTAGTCACAATTAATAAAACAAATATTGTTTTATATCCAAACTCATGTGAAATCATTAATGCTATCAACATTTAATTCAACTAAGATTGACAAGAAATGAAAACGTGCTGTTTACTTGACATTTATACTTAATTATATGACATTGTTTTACTTGCTGAGGCTTTGCTCTCTTCTGTACATCTTAGATGTGTACTCACATCTGTATATTCAGAAGCAGAATGGGAAGGGGTGTTTACAGTATCTTTAGTTAAGTTTAGGATTTCCTACTATGTTTTCTGTGTTTCTGTTTGTAGTGGATTTTAAAAATGATTTATGAGTCATGGCCTAGATTGCTTAGCATTTAAATTACCATTAGAAGTCATAGTCTCGCTTTTCTGCCGGTACTGACAGAACTTGTGATTTCAAGACTGTAATGAAAAAGCAAATCGAACTTATCCATTCATGTTTTGGGCAAGCTTTCAATTGTGTTCAATGAGAATTTACTAGTGCTTGTCTTACCTCTACAATCACTGTGCACAAGAACTAAAAATTCTTTATTTCTCACTAATGCAAACATGGTAAGGCTGTCGTGTCAGGAACCACATGGAGAGCCCCAACATTTCCTGATAGAATCGAGCCCATCAGGAAAGAAAGATGTGCTCTTTTCAGAAGAATGTCCTTCACTGCCATCAACTTTCTCAGTGGCTTATTTTTGCCATAGATGTTGTTTTACTATGTGAATGCTATGATTTTATGCTGTATTTTTTATTTTAAAGAGAATAAAAATAATTTAAAAACCAATAAAAATTAGAAACTATACAGAATTTCAAAAAAACAAGATAGAATTTAACAACAGTTCACATATTGCTTATCGTTGTCTTCAGTGTAGATATTGAGATTACCAGATACAAGCATGTAAAACTGGCAAAAACCAAGATCTAAGGAAAAGAGTAAAGAAAGAAAGAAGGTGGTGAAATATATACATAAATATATATATATATGTATATATATATATATATCATATATATATGATAGCTAAGAGAACTGTATCACTAATTTCCATTAGTTTGTGGAAAGAAACAATTATTATTGTACTGAGGTATGCTTTCATCACTAGGTCCTCAAAAAGCCAAAAATCATTAAGTTCTTCACAGTTTCAGCACTGCTATAAATTCCAAGTTCAATATCTTCACTGAACGTCAAAGCAAACTCTTAGCAGTGAGCCCTTGTAAAAATAAAAAAGAAGTTTAAGTACTTTCACATATAACGACACAGGATAAACATTCTCATAGCCAAAGTGAAAAGCAGGAATAGGAAGCAATCAAACCGAAGCAAAAACAAAACCTTGACAGGCAAACATTATATCCTTTAGCTCCATATGCTGCACTGGGACAGATTTTGGCTGAGATGTTATTACAAAAGGCATGAGCAGACCCAGCCCTGCAGCACTGCTGATTGTAGGCCACGTGATCTCTCACTAGGTTGGCTGTGCTCAGTTCCTGTGTCTCTTCCCAGCAGATGTTCCACTTACCTGTCATCTCTGATTTCCAGGGATTTCCACTGTACTTTGGGCTTCACAAAATGTCCTCTCATGCACTTTTAGAATGGACTGTGACACTGTCACATACTTTTCTTTGGCCTCTCAGTCCTTCCTCTGGGTTAAGCCTCTGTGATTGCATAAATTTTGCATTCTGGGTGCCTGGAAATCCAGCACCATGTGGATGATGCCAGTGTCAGCCACCATCTTGAGCAGTGGCTGGTTCCAGTATGGGGATAATAATGTCCCTTAGTTATTGTGGGCTGATCAGGTCTGCAAACTCCTGAATGAGAGTGTGGCAAAAGCTAAACAAAAGAGGCAAATGGAATGATTTCAGGGTCCCAGGAGGATCAAAGCCCTCTCACATAATTCTTAATTCTCTCAAGGCTAAGACCACAACCTTCTCTGGGTCACCCATATTTATTTGGTTATCAGAAGGGAGGGGAGTACTCAAGAAGGGAAGAACCACTCAAGGACTTCTCTAAGTAAGGTACAAGTTAATCCACTGAGAAATGAGATGCCTGAGGCTATAGTGTTCATCTAGTTGAGATCTGACCCAGGCATCCTCAGCTATGATCTTGTCTTGTCCTTTGAGGCTTTCTGGTTTCATCACCTCTACAGGTTCTAGTAGGGATTAGTGACAGATAGAGTTTCACTTACTATGGTCTCCCATTTCCAGATAAGGAGCCTAGGCCTTGGACAGATTCATAAGCTAACACAGAAAGCCAATTGGTTAATACTAAACCCTTACCAGAGCCACTTTGTAGTGGCTTCCAACACTCCACTTGTCATAGGTTTTTGCCAAGTAAACAAAACGATACCCAAAATATATTCTGTATGTCTTAACTTACTTGAAACTCTAGAAATGACAAATTAATCCTATAGTGATACAATAAAGTTATTTGTTTCCCAGGATTTGCTAGAGTTTGCTGTGAGTGAAAAGGGATATTAATTTTCTAGGGGCCTCAGTGAACTTTCTTGGGAGGTATAACTATTTTTCTACTGATTGTGCTTATACTTGCCTACACTTGTCAACTAGATTGATATGTCCACTGATAATGAATGAATTTTATCTAAATCATTTCACAAAAAGAGGGTTTTAAAATATAGCTTTAAAAATATATATAGTTTAAAAGTATACATGAATATATACATTAGCACTTTATGAATAGTGCCTAAATATTCTATATTTAGACATTTCTCTTCATGACTTTTATCCTGAAGTTTTATGAAGTGATGTGTTTCTGTCAGCTACAGTGATCTGTTAACATCCTTCTAAGTTTATCCACACTACTATGTGTATCACTCCCATCCTGCCTATTTTACAGCAGCCTTACATATTCTCATTTTAAGAGATCAATTCAAATCATTTAAAGGGGTACTATAGCTTCTGTTTGATGTCACTATGCACATGCAGCACACAAGATTAGAGACCCGACATAGCCATAGACTGACACTCCATAGGTAAAAGCAGTAAACAAGTGCAAGATTGATTAATTTGAGTTTCCCTGCAATCTTCTTTCCTTCAAACCTGATTTGAGCTCATGACTGCTCTGTGTGGCTAGTGTATGCTATGTGCTTGGAAACAAATATAAATCTCATCCTTAAAATTTTTCACATTTATTAAAAACCTCTACTTGATGGCTCCAATTTATTTTTCCAGAAATATAAAACCTAAAATTATCTTAAAGGCCAGAACATTGAAGATTTTGAATGTAAATATATGAGTATCAATCTTTTAAGACAATTTTACATTTCATAAGTGGTTTAGATTGTGTTAAATGAACATTTTAATGTCAATTCTATCTCATTTTAATATGTTTATTATTTAAAATCTGTATTGTCCCCAATGTTTATTAAAATTATCATTTTCTTATTCTCTTTCATGGTTTGATCAATCTTCCATTGTTACACCTGGTAATCTGAGCAACTTCGTTGAAGATAACAATATGTAATATAACAAACTGTTAATTCCTATCATTGGGTTTGAAATCCTGTGTCATTTTTAGTATTCATACTTTGTTTTGTTCGTATTTTGCTAGTATTCTTTTTTTTTTTTTTTACTATTCTCTTTAAAATAAATGGCAAATGGGACAAAGATTTTACTTTTTTTTTGTTTTTGTTTTTGGATACCTAAAAAATAGTGTGATACTGTAAGATAGGTCTTTAAAGGTACAGGAAGGCTTTACAATGAAAGTTGAGCATCTCTGTAGTTGTCAAGGTGATACCTGTATTTTACAAGAGGCTGTGGTCTTGAGAGACTGAGATCCCTCTAGTCCCACAACTATTCACAGCTAGTGTACAAACTTGCTGTTTGTTGCTCTTTGTGCACTGTTCTCAATGAACATTTGTAGTCAGAGCTTCTGCTGCACAGAATCCCCAGAGACTTTGATCAGTAATTTGAGGATGAAGCTTAAGTATATTTTACTCAAACTGAATAGAAAAAATGTGATACAATTTTTGGTGTGGAACTCAGATTTAGAGTGAGATCATACCATGTAAAATTATCTACGATGTGTTTTTAAATATCTGTCTAAGTCTGAAATTTATGTTCATCTCTATTTTTAGATTTTTTAGGAAAACTTCGGATGTTCACAGTTTACACATTGTTTCTTTATTCTTTTGATTTACTTTAAAAATAAAAGAAGAAAACATATTAACAAACAGACATCCATTTACAAAACAGCATAAGAACAATTCAAACAATACAAAGTTACAGACAAAGTGGTATGAAATTAACAATTGCTGTTGTATTACTACTGATATCTTCAAAGTGGTTTCTCAGGAAAACAAATAGAGACATGCAATACTGATCAAACAAGTAATCATTAACTGTTCCTTTCAGTAAAGCAATAGAAGACAGCAGTACAACTGTTAGCTGTCCTGCACATAGATATGTACATAATTTCTCCTTCTTTCCCTTATCCTTTCCCACACTGCAGTTGCCACTTACTTTTGAGCATTTTTGTTTCATTTCACAATGTCTATCATACCTCCTAGTTTTTATTTACTCTTCAAGGTTCTTATGCTAGTGATACAAACGTTGCTTACACATGCATGCCTGATTTATTTCACTTAGGAGTATGGTCTCTAGTTGTAACCATTTACCTATAAAAACCTTGAGTTTATCTTTCTTTATAGCTGAGTAATATTCCATTATATAAAAGTACCACAATATTTTTATGCAATCTTCAGTGGGTGGACATTTGAGTTGATTCACAAGTTAGCTAGTAAAAATTGAGTCATGATAAACGTAGGTGCACATACATCACTGTGATATGATGTTTTCAGATCTTCTGGGAAAATACCCAGAAGGGGAATAGCTGGGTTGAATGGGACCTGTAGACCTACTTTGCTGAGGAATCTCCAAACTGATTTCCACAGTGATTTCCCCAGTCTGAATTCCCACTAGCAGTGGAAAAGAGTTACAATTTCTCCATGGTCTTGCCAGGATTTGTTATTGGTTTATTTCTTAATGGTAAGCATTCTTACTGGGGTGAGAAGAAATCTCAGTGTTGTTTTAATTCACATTTCTTGAATGGCTAATGATGGTGAACATTTTTTCATGTATTTATTTGCCATTTGCATTCCTTTTTCTGAGAAGTGTGTATTCATTTCAGCTGCCCATTTTTGGGTTGGGTCTTTGAATTTGGAGGGGCTGATATTTTTAAATTCTTTATATGTTCTAGATAGAAGATCTTTGTTTGAGGGACAGTCAGCTAAAACTTTCTCTCAAGTTGTGGGTTTACTTGTTACTCCACTGGTGCTTTCTTTAGATGTGCAGAAACTTTTCAGTAGGATGAGGTCCCAGTTGTTGATTCTTTGGGGTATTTCCCATGCAGTTTGTTTTTTGTTCATGAACTGTCTGCCTACCCCTATGTCTTCAAGGTTTTTATGTACTTTCTCTTCCAACAGATTTAGTGTTTCTGTTTTAATATTGAGATCTGTGATCCATTTTGACTTGAGTTTGGTTCATGGTGATAAACTTGGGTCTATTATCAGTCTTTGGCAGGTGGGAAACCAATTTTTCCAGCGCCATTTATTAAAAAGGTTATCTTACTTTCAGTGAGTTTGTTTGGCACATTTATCAAAGATTAGGTGGCTGAGTGTGTTTGTGGTTGTTTCTGTGTCTTCCAGTCTATTACACTGATCTTCTAGTCTGTTTTTTAGCCAGTACTATGTTGATTTTTTTACAGTAGCTTTGAAGTGTATTTTCAGGTCTGGGATTGTAATTCCACCTGACTTGTCCTTGTTGCCCATGACTGCTTTTACTACTCGGGGTCTCTTCTGCTTCTAGATAATGTTTTCTCTAGATCTGTGAGGTATAATAATGGTAGATTAAAGGGAATTGCACTGAATCTGTACTATAATTTTAGTAGTATGATCATTTTCCTATCCATGAGCAAGAAATATTTTTCCATTTATTGAAATCCTGTTCGTTCACTTTTTTCAGAGTACTACAGTTTTCATTGAATATATTTTTTACTTCTTTAGTTAGATTGATTCCTAAATATTTGAATTTCTTGGATGCTATTGTGAAAGGTATGGTTTCTGTAATTTCTTTCTCAGTCTGTTTGTTATTTGTGTATAAGAATGCTTTGATTTTGGGGTGTTACTTTGTATCCAGCTACACTGCTGAATTTGTTGATTAATTCAAGGATTCTTCTTGTGGGGTTTTTGGGCTCTTCCATGTAAAGTATCATATCTTCTCTAAATAGTTATAATTTTACTTCTTCCTTTCCTATCTTTATTCCTTTCATTTCTCTCTCTTATCCGATTGCTCTGGCTAATGCTTCCAAAACTGTGTGGAACAGGAGTGGTGACAGTGCACATCCTTGTCTTGTTCCTGATTTTAAAGTAAAAGCTTTGTTTTTGTCCATTTAGTATGGTGTTGGCTGTTGGTTTGTCATAGATGGCTTTGATCTGATTGAGATAAAGACCATCTATTGCTATTTTCTCTAGGGTTTTTATCATAAATGCATGTTAGAATTTGTCGAAAGCTTTTCGTCCATCTATTGAGATGATCATATGGTTTTTGCCATTGGCTGTATTGATATGCTATATAACATTAATTGATTTGCAAATATTGCACCATCCCTGCATTCCTGTAATGAATCCTACTTGGTCATGGTGTATGATTTTCTTGATGATTAGCTGCATTCTACTTTCTAGTATTTTATTGGGTATCTTTGCATCTGTATACATTAGGGAGATTGGTCTGTAGTTCTCTTTCTTGGTTGGTCTTTCTCCTGTTTTGGTATCAGTATAATACTTGCCTCCAGAAATGAGTTAGAGAGAATTGCTTACTTTTCAATTTCATTGAAGAGTTTGAGGAGAGTTGTATTAAGTCTTCTCTGAATTTCTTGTATAATTCTGGTGTGAATCTATCAGGGCCTGGGCTTTTCTTTGTCAGTAAGTTTTCAATCACATTTTCCACCTCATTAATTGATATTGTGTTGCTCAGGATTTTTATATCTTCTTGACTCAACCTTGGTAATGCACACCTATCTAGGAATTTGTCCATTTCTTTTGAGTTTTCTATCTATGGGAGTAAAGATTTTCAAAGTAGGAATTAATGATCTTCTGAATTTCTGTAGAATCTGTAGAAATTTCATCCTTTTCATTCCTTATGGCATGAATTTGAGTTCTTTCCTTTCTTTTTTTTGATAAGGTTGGCTAGGGGTTTATCAATTTTATTTATTCTTTCAAAGAACCAAGTCTTCATTTTTTTTTTTGTAGGATTTTCTTTGTTTGAATTGCATTAATTTCTACCCTGATCTTTAAAATTTCCTGCCTTCTTTGGGCTTTGGGCTTGACTTGTTCTTCTTTTTATAAATGTTTGAGGTGCATCATTAGGCTATTTATTTGTTCTCTTTCTGTTTTCCTTATGTGTGAATTCACCACTAAAAATTTCTCTCTGAGGCCTGCTTTCATTGCATCCCACTGATTCTGGTAAGTTGTATCTATGTTTTCATTTCTTTGTTGGTATTCTTTAATTTCTTCTTTAGTTTCTTGTGTGACACATTGCTTGTTCAGGAGGTTGTTGTTCAATTGCCAAGTGTTTATGGAATTTTTGGAGTGTCTTTTGTCATTAATTTCCAATTTCATTGCACTGTGGTCAGATAATATGCATGGGATAATTTCAATTCTTTTGGATTTATATAGGTATGTTCTATGGTCTAGAATGTGGTCTATTTTAGAAAAAGTCCCATGTGCAACTGAGAAAAACATGTATTCTGATGTTCTAGAGTGGAAGACTGTATACATCTACTAAGTCCATTTGATAGCAGATTTGGTTCAGATCTGTTATTTCTTTGCTGATTTTTTGTCTATTTGACCTATCTCTTTCTGTCAAAGAGGTGTTGAGGTCCCTTATTAAAATAGTGTTATTAATTATATGGGTTTTCATGTCTGTTAAGATTTGTCTTATGTTGTTTCGTTCTCCTATATTTGGTGCATACATGTTCAGGATTGTTGTCTAATCCTCTTTCAGTTTTCCCCTAAGAAGTATGCAGTAACATTCTGTATCTCTTTTGATTATACTTGGTTTGAAGTTTACATTGTCTGTAAACATAATAGATACTCCAGCTTTTTCCTGGGTTCCTTTGGATTGGTTTCCGCAGGATGGAAAACAATCTTATGAAAGATTGTTTTCCATCCTTTGATTTTCAGGCCATGGATTTCCTTTTGAGTAAAATGTGTTTTCTGTATACAGCATATGATTTGATTTTGTTTGTTAATGCACTCTGCCACTCTGTTTCTTTTAACTGGTGAATTGAAGCCATTTACATTTATGGTTATAACTGATATGTGCTGGATTATTATTGTCATGTTATTTACTTGCTGTTGGTTTTTTACTTTTTCTACCTGTGCTTGTTTGCTCTTCTTGAGGGTTCCTTTCTATTGTTGTTGAACTTATGTTCATTTTAATCTCTATGTAGAATGTCTTTTAGTACCTTTTGCAAGGATGGTTTGACACTCATGAAGTTCTTCAGTTGCTCTTTGACATGGAAATATTTTATTTCTCCATTAAAATTAAAGGATAATTTGGCAGGATATATCAATCCTGGTTGGAAGCAATTTTGTCTTAGGACTTGTAATACTTCACTCCAAGCTCTTCTTGATTGGATGGTTTGTGTTGAAAAGTCTACTGTGATTCCGATGAGGTTTCCTTTATAGGTGATCTGTTTCTTTTCTCTAGCAGCTTTTAATGTTCTGTTCTTTTGCTGGAGATCTGGGATCTTGATTATTATATGTCTAGGTATGGCTTTATTATGGTTATAACCAGTAGGAGTTCTATATGCCTCATTAAACTCAGGTTCTGTTTCCATGCTTGGGAACTTTTCTGCTATTATTTCTGCAAATATTTTTTATATCATTTGAGTCACCTCCTGCTGTTTCATTGACTCCTATTAGTCTGACATTACTTCTCTTTGCCTCATCTTGCAGCTGTTGAATTGATTTTTCCTGGATTCATCTTGATTTTAAGAGATCTCTCAAAATTGCTAGCTGCATTGCTGTCTTCAAGATATGAACTTCTATCTTTTGCTTCATTGAAGCAGTTTTGCAATTGTTCAATGGAACATTCAATTTACTGGAAACCTCTGAGTCTTTTTCATGCATTCTAATTCATTCCTATATTGCTCATGTAACATTTCTATCCACTGCCTATGTTCATCTATTTTTTATCTGTTTTTTTCTCGATATGTGGAACATTTCTTTCATTATTATTATCATTTCATTTTTTGCCTGAGAGATTATGTCTGTTCTGATCTCTTCTATGGCCTGATGGAGTTGTTTCTTTACTTCCACTGCAATCATTTCAGCAATGTCAGGTGTGTGTTTACCCAGTTCTTCCTTGTTGATGTCTCCTGGACTTGTTCTGAGTGGGGTGGAGTTCTGAGACTGTTTTTAAGCCCTTCACCTTGTGATGTCTGATGCTGGAGGCAGAACATTCAGTCTCCCTCTTCTCTGGCAAAGGTTGTAGTAGCCCTAGTTTTCTCTGTGATCAGGCCTGCCTCTGTGTCTGCTGAGATGTGCTGCTTAGTCTGGGGTATTCTGGTAGATGGTGATGTGTACCTAGTTCTCCCAGTTCTCAGATGTGAACTGTGATGTCACTTGATGGCAGATTGTCTGATCCAGTGACCCCTCACAGTTCAGGGCATGTGTATGACCCAGAATCCTATTGCATTGGTGGTGCAGTCTCAGGCCAGTAGTCCTGTGACCCCGGGCAATTCAGGTTGCAGGCAAATCCCAGACATGGGCTGCAGGGTCAACAGTTTGTGGATCAACTGATTCTGTGTCTCCAGTCAGTTCTGGACATGCATAGGATCAAACGCAGGCCATACCAACAGTGATCACAGACTGCCTGTGTCTGTGACCTCCAGGAGGTCAGAGTGCAAGTGAAGCCCAGACCCAAACCATGGTGCCAGTAGCTCGTGCAGTGCCCATTCCACTACCTTCCAAATTGCTGGGCACACACAGGGAAGGCCCACACATCAACTCCATGAGAGTAGTTCACAGGCCTTCTGAGTGAGGATCTCCTGTCTGCACCAGGCTCAGGGAGAAACACTGTTTCATTTAAGTAACACACTCAAATGATTTAAAGGTTACTGTTTAATCAGAAAAGTGATTCTCCTCTGTTATCTAAGTATATCCAATTTTCTGGGTTCCACTACTTTGATTTGCTGATGGAAAAATATGCCTTTTTGAAAGGAGAAAGAAATGCAAACAAAACATGGTATATGAAAGTTCCTTTCAATTTTTGTGAAAGTGAAGGAGAAATAATATTAGCAAACCATCCCGAAATAATAATGAAAACAATTGGAACTATAAAATGTGACTAAAAATGAAAAAACTTTGATGAGAAATATAAATCTATTGGAATGTTTTGCTTGTAGGAAAAGAACCTCAATTTGGCTCATATAAAAAGTTACAGATGAGGTGCATTATGCTTTGGATAAGGCAACGAAGCGTGCAGACAAACAGGAGCATGTTAGCGATCACAGGCTCTGTCTCCTGCTTCCCGCTCTGTCTGTGCTCCTAGCTTCTCCTCTTGTGCTTGCTCTCTGTGGAAAGCCAGCCCAGTGCTCAGGTACGTTGCATGGTGCCACTGACTGCCTCATTGTTAATTTAAACATTTCCCTAAATTTATTTTAGCTACTACATAAAACATATATTTTATACACAGTAATGGGATACAAGGTGATCTTTTTATACTTATATACATTGTATAACGTTCAAATCAGGTTAAGTGTGCTGGTCTCAAAGAAATCATTTCTGCCTTGGGGAAATATCTAAAGTCTGTCTTCTAGCTTTCTGAAATCTGCTTAAATTTCTGAGTGAAACAGTAGAAAGATCAGAGTTTGAGTGTGTGAAAAGGAAAGGCCGCAAAGTGTAACACAGAGAAGGGAGAAGGGTCAAAGAGGAAGTCAAGAAGGGCTGCGTATATCTGGCCAGAGTTTAATTTTGTTGGTGAGGACTGAGGTTTGCCAGGGAGATAGTAGGAATTAACACATTAAAAAAAAGTCTTACAGAAACTGGAAACTGTGTATAGCCAGCTTTCTTTTTTTAATTAATTATATTTAGTGGTATATCTTAGGTACACGTAATTATCACATTCAGGATAGGGAATTTGCACGTATTCGTGATACAGCTTGATTCTCTTTTCCCCATTCTCCTAGAGGCCCTTTCAGTAACCAGAAACTTCTGTATTACCTTTGAGTGCTTGGCACTTTCACCTATTTGTGATGTTACATCTATCTAGACATTTGCCTGTCTTGTTTGGTGTTTTTATAGTGATTTAGTACAAGTGTTCTGACTTCACATTTTTTAAAAAAATTTTTGGTTTCTTATTTTGGAAACATACAGACCAGAGACTTCAAACACACAAAAATTTATATTCTTATGTTATTTTTTCTGGGTTTGACGCTCAACTTTGCAAAAATTTTTTTTTATTTTGGCATTTTTGTTTTGATTTTTTTCTCCTAATTCTTTTCCTATCTAATTCTATGCTAATTTAAAAAAAATTAGGCTTCTTGAAATTTGTGAATTAGACCTAACCATTGCCTTCATAGAACATATGATGGTGAGCAAAGAAGCGTGTGTAAAAACCAAACTGGAAAGGCAAAGTGAACCTATTAAATATGCCAGGATAAATCTGGGAGAACATCACAGAGCAGTAGTGATTTTACTCTGATGTAGGAAAAGAAGGCTTTTAGTTGGTAACCCTTGAAGTGGAAGAAAAAAGAGAAATATGACTTATATCGTTTCTGCTAGCAAGTTTAGAATCATGCCTGTGGAAGGTGGACTAAGGTAGCTTTATGGAAGTTTCAAACTGTGCTCAGTTACATGACCCATCCGTCTTTCATTGCCTTCAGGTTATGGTTATTGGTTGTTATAATCCACTATCTAAAACCTTCTTAATTGGGAAATTGAGGCAGGAGGATTGCAAGTTTGAGTCCAACCTAGGCTGTTTCAAAATTATGAATGAAATTAATCAATTAATTTATTAACAAAGGGCTACAGATGTAGCTCAGTGTAGAGTCCTTTGGTTCAACCGCCTGTACTGTAAACAAAATAAAGCAAAATAACATAGCCTTAATTACTTTGGGTGATAAATAAACATGTTTAAGAAAAAGAACAGAAATAAACTTAGATATTCTCTCACAGAAAGGGCATAACCTTCTGATTAGTGTTTTGGATTGCCACGAAAAACTACTATATACCACATGGCTTAAAGAATTAGAAAAACATGTTTTCACAATTTTAGAGGATACATGTCCAGAATCAAGGTCTAATCTATTTGGGTAGGTGATTAAGGGAGACACAATGAGCAAGCTTTGATATCTGTTCTTTTAAGGACACTAACTGCTTTGCCCCTGCTTCCTTACAGGGCCTCTGTCCCAATAGAGCCACTCTGCAGTTAGTGTTTTGACACAGACCTTGTAGGGGGCACAGGCATGCTGTGTAACACACACCCGGGACAGTCAGCTTGTGGTGGAGAAGGACTAAGTCATTCTTATTTGTAGATGAAGTAAGTTTGGGTTTTGCTAGCGTCACTCCCTTCCTCGTGTAGTACTAAATTTTCCTTTAAGTGAGAATTGTCATCTCAGTCACACAGAAGATACAGGGCTGCAGTTGTGCTTCACACAGAGACTAGGTGGTGTATGGGAAGGGTCACTCAGCTTAGCTCGTAGCTTGATAGACCTGTGGAAGATGGAACAGAAATTCACTGCATGCTCTGAGTCACGCCCCAAGCCTGTTGCTGTTGGGAGCTTTCTTTGGTGATTTCCCGTGGTAGTGCAGGTGGCCGCATCCAACCACTTCCCTGCTGGATCAAACAAAATGCGGATCCTTCTGCAAGTGACACAGCATATCTCTGGCTTCACTAAATGAGCTGAGACATACTTTCCTCCTTAGGATTCGAACTGAATTATTGTCTTTTCCTTGGTATGAAATTTGTATTCTTTGAACTAGAATTACACATTTCAGGTTTCCTAGTTATAGGACTTGAAATCGGACATGAAATACACCAGGTGTACCACTTGCAAGTGGCAGACCTGGAGATGGTCAAAACATTTCCTTACTATCTATCTATCATCTCTCTAGCTATGTATCTATCAGTTGAGCTATTTATCTATCTATCCAGCATTCATCTATCTATTCCCTCCACATATTCCCTAACTATATACACATATAAGGTGGATGGTATTTCTCGTAAGAGCTCTAATGCACTCAGTGGATCCCTTCCTTGTCCTCCCAACTAGTGACCTTTCACAGACATCGCCAAGAAAATGATGTGCTCCAGGGTACTCTTTTATTACTCCTTTATTCACAACACTGTAATTCTTTGAAGGTGATGTCAAGACCTGTAAAAGGATTAGAGTTAACACAGAGAATTTCAGTGAGGGTCTTTTGTGGGGGTGGGCAAAGATGAACAGTGAAAACGCTTCATCTCATAGTCCCTGTAACTATTGCAATGGAGAAATACTGAAGAGTGTTCATCTTTTTATAGCAGCCAACTGCAAAGACCACAGAGCATGTATTCTTACTTGTCTCTGTTCAGAACCAATCATCTGATTTTCAGAGGGAGAGTTTTATGCTTTAAAACTATAAAGTGCAAACCTCTTTATTATTTTAAGGAAAGTCTATTTTCTTTCCATTGGAGTTTGTCTTATACTTTATCTGTCACTCTCAACAAATGATTTATGTGATATAGTTTTCTTTTCAACTTTGAGGTACTAGGTTTAAACTGACACAATAGCAAAAATTCTTAGAGGAAGTTTGAGGGGAATTGTGGATTAATGAAAAACTCTTCTGAGATATGCCACTAGTTTGAGAATCAACAGCAGAGTGAACATTGTATCCAGTGATCCAAGGTTTAGGTACTAAATGAGGTGAGAATATCAACTTTAAGAGCAAATACAACTAGATACTTTATAATTCAAGTAAAATATCTTTGACATGAACACAATGTGATAGTTTTCTGACCAAGTATAGATTCATTTTACTATGAAAAGTGGCATCCGTCTAAATCTATTACTTCCACACATTGCCTAAACTTAGTTTTGAGCTCAGCAAAGGTTCTCAACCTTGCCTTCCATTTACAATATAAAAAATGTTAAAGAAAAATGATTGGAAATAGAGGCCCACATCAGGACTTGTGGGTAAGCTTACTATAGGGTAAGAATGTCTGAGATGTGATCTAAGCATCAGTAATTTCATCTAGGGCTGGGGGTATAGCTCAGTGGCATAAGCGCTTGCCTGGCAAGCGCAAGGTCCTGAGTTCGATCCCCGGTACCAGAAAAAAAAAAAAAAAAGAAATTTCATCTAACTTCCCAGGTACAAGGTAAAATTTCCAGAGAATTGAAAAGTGGTGGCCTATATTTAGCTTCTAAGCATGAAAAAGAAATTTTCCAAATAAAAGCTATATGAAACCCAAGAAGAATATTGATTTCATTTGAGAAAAAATCATGTGTAACATTTATTATTATGCAAGAATAAGAAATAGAGCACATTTTAAAATACCAAATGCTGTCCTCCTGCTCATTCTGAACTGTAAGCATCTGCCCCAGAGTGATACACGGGGGAGTGAACATACTGTCTCTTCGTCAGGCTTTGTTCTCCACAAGCGCAAAAGAGAAGGGTCTGTCAGATGCTGACAGTGATCTCGTACAGCTGTATTTAAGTACATTTTCATAGGGTGTGGGTTCTCTACTCTGGTACCAGCAAGAAGAGTCACAGTCTGTCCCAGTGAAGGAGGAGGGCTTATGTGGGAACCCTGAGCCCCAGTGTGTTATCCTCCGGAGTGACTGTGAAATTTCTGCTTATTTCTAACCTTATGCAAAACTGTTCTATTTCTTTCTTTTCTTTATTTTTTTCATTTTTTTGTCTTTTTGAGACAGGGTCTCTGTATGTAGTTCAGACTGGCCTGGAGATCACTTTGTAGCCCAAGCTGGCCTGGAACTCACAATGACCTTCCTGCCTCAGGCTCTGAGTACTGGGATTACAGGTATGTATCACCACTGCCAGTTGAAGAAGCATTTCTATTCATGATTTATAGCATACAATATGCAGGGTGTTGGAAGTCAACTTTGCCTAGAGTATGCGATCACATCATCATGTACATGTAGAAATGACAGTGAAGACCCCCAAACTCTCATAGCTTTCTGGTTACATCATCTACAAAGAAATTTGTACCAGCTGAGACGTGACAAAAGTCTGAAGTGTGTGATGGACAGAACATTTGGTATCAGTCAGTGACATGATATCAGGCAAAATAGCTCCAATTTTGTTTCTACTGAGTTTGTTTTTAATCTTTATAGAGATTTTGGATCATCATGATCTTTCATGGAAGTTCACTATACATCAAATTTAATGAAAGACATTTGCATCTCAGATTGATGTAAGGGTTAAGAATAAAGGAGAAGACAAAAGCCTTCTGCTGCAATGTAATAGGTGTTTAAAAATTCTGCTAAATGTGGCGAGTAATTCTTAAATATAAAATCTGTAATTCAGTGTATATATCCTTTTCCAAGGCATTACCGGGTCTTGAAAAGTAATTCAGGGCTGGAGATATAGCTCAGTGGAGTAAGCGCCTGCCTGGCAAGCTCAGGGCCCTGAGTTTGATCTCCTGTACCACCAAAAATAAACAGTAATGCAGAACCTGTGTATTTTGAAGGTCTCAGCATGGTGGCATGCGGTTTGAAATATCAGCACTGCGGAGGATAAGACATGAAGTTCTCAATTTCAAATGCACCTTGGGAAGCGTAGAGACTCGTAAGACTGTTGTAAAATACAAAATAAAAAATAAACAAAATAGAAAACATAAAAAGCTCTGTGGAAGGGCCTGAGTTTCAATTGCTAACACACACACACACACACACACACACACACACACAGTGATGGTTTTATATATTTCTTTATTTCTGGTGCAATTACCTTGGCTTTGAGAAACAATAAAATACATAAAAGATCAATACATATGAATGAAATAGTATCCAAATGAAAATAATAGTAAGTATAGTGCCAATAACAACTTTTATAATCATCATAGTATGTGTGAAAGACATGCAGTCAAATGTAACCAATGTATTTTGATTTTGGTATTTTAAAATGTTTATCTCTATGTGTCTCCATGGTATGTTTGGATATTTGGATTGCAAATTTGATAATTTAATGACAAGAAGTTCTCAGCTCCAAAATCCACATGATACAGTTCTTACATTAAGGCTTATTAGTACACACACAATAATTTTCTAAACTATAGTTTACTCTAGAATCAATGAATGTTTGGAACTAACACAGCCCAAGTAACAGACCCACACATACCTCAGCCTGGCCTTGCAGAGCCCTTTCTTTTTCTCAATTTCGAGCAAAATTCTGAGTTTTCTACACCATTTAAAATCCCTTCCATAGTGAATCAACATATAGCCACACTTGCTGTCTTTCCACAGGATTCTCTCTATGAGGTGGCACCCAATGCTGCAAAAGTTTCTTCAAAGTGAAAAAAGGATCCAGAGATGAGGTTAATAAAACATTAAGATTTGGAGCCTGGTATCAAAATATTGACTTTACTGTGTCAGGATTTTCAAAAGGATTGAAGCTCTTTACAACTAACTGGAAAGATAATTTTGACATAAAAATGAATAATTAGGAGAATTTATACTGAAAAATGATACAGAACATAGAGTTTTGTCAGAATTAAGGGTGGGAATTAATATCACCGATGTGCTTAAGAACTAATGAGTATGATGTACAGCTTTCTGACACCTCACTGGACAAAGATGTGGCTGGTTACAGATGTTAGTGCTTGGCTCCCAAAGCCTTAAATGTCAAGGTTAGCAATTGGGGAATTTTATGCTAGTTGTAGTGGAGCTATTGCCATTAGGAGGAAAAAATATTAAGGAATAACTTTATCAAGAACCAATAAACATAGATTGATATGTGAATAATAATGATTTTGACAAATATGTATATGTACATGTATTTACCTTCCTATATATCTTTCAACTATATATACCCTTGCTCAAATTTCTTCTGGAAAGATTTCAAGGCAGATGTAGGTTTAATTTTTCACTACAGTTTTCATTTTCAAAACATGTATATGTCCTCCCAATTTACAGTCTGTACAAACATATTAAAAGTATACGAGCTTTTGTTTGTGATTAATTTTTGCAATTCCTCATTCTAAATTATGGAAATTGCAATATTTGATTTTATTGCCCTTAATGTCCACCAAAAGTGTAATTTAATGAAATAGCTTCTATAAATTTATTGTGCAGAGTGAACTGAGCATTGACTGCTCAGTAGTGACAGATTAAAAAGATTGAGGTGTATGTTGCTTTACCTAACTTCAGGCTCTTATAACCAAAATCTCTTCTGACTAATGTCAGTATGGATTTGTTTAAAAATTAATACCACATTTGTGTGTATACAACTTCTTTCTAAGATATATATGCTGAGAATAGTTCCAGCATCCATCTTTAAAACTTAGTCTTTCTATCAACATGTGCATACTTTACAGTTTTGTCAGTTTTATTTGTTTCTAAAATTCATGGAAAATGCCATCCTCATGCTTCTCACTATTAAGCATCCAGAAAAAAGTTAATCTTTGTGAGCACAAAGCTATCAAATTTGAAAAATAAAAGTACCTGTGAAATGGTTAAAAAGAGAAGTACTAAGAAAGATTAATTCTCATTTAACAGTAAAAGAAATTTAAATTATGCAAACTGAAAATCACTAAAATGTTCACTATTTCACACACTGAAACTTGATCATCAGCATTTTCACTTCAACATTTTGACTTTTGCTGGGTTTTTACATTCAAATAATAGCAAATTATTTCAAATAAGTTAATTCAGCCTATTTTTCCTAGATTCCATTTCTTACACAGTCATGGATGTGTTTCTGTACTGTAGCCCAGAATAGGTAACCATCACTATCCTCCTACCCAACGACAGCAGGACTAGAATTTCTTAATCATGTAGAATGTGCAGTAGGGCAGTTGCTTGATCTACTGTTGGTTGTTCTTTTCAGTCATCTCTTCTTTTCTTGGTTGTTCTTTTTTAGCTTTCTTGAGACAGAGTCTGTCTCTGTAGTGTGCTCTAGACTGGCCTTAAACTCACTACTTAATCCAGCCTGGCTTCAAACTTGTGGAAATTTTCCTGCCTGAGTACTGGGATTATGGGTGTGTACCACCACACCCAGCTACAATAATCTACTCTTAAATACAAGCCAGATCAAGTACAAGCATGAAATATTCATGTTTCCATTAGCAGTTCAAAATGATACTAACAATTTGATAAGATTTTTAATAAATTGATTTAAAATGATTATTCTTATGATTCTCAACAATAAAATAAAAGCACTAATTTCTATTTTCACTATATTAAGTAAAGCAAAGAAATATTTTCTGAATATACAATTGCATAATTTTTTGTTATATCACTGTGTATAGATAGAAGTGCTTTAATTTCTAATGAATGCTAGCATTTACTAATGTTGGAGAGGCTTTCAAGAAAAAGGAACACTTCTTCACCACTGGTACAAGTGTAAACTGGTACAACCACTGTGGAAATCAAAGTGGAGATTCCTCAATAAACCAGGGTTATGAGGCCTTGAGTTCGATTTCTGATACAAAAAAGGAAAAAGAAAATAATAAAAATAACTGAGTATTAGAGGTCCTATTTGACTGATTTATTTCTCTTCTAGGTATCATCCCAGAAGAATTAAAAATATCATATTACAGCAATACACACACACACATGATCATAGCAGCACAGTTTGTAATAGATAAATCTTAGAAACAATACAAATGTACATGAACTAAGGAATGAAAAAAATATATATGCTTTTTTATACAATGGAATGCTACTCAGCCATAAAGAAGCATAAGTCTGAGACATTTTTAGGTAAATGCATAGACTTAGAGACCATACTCATAAGTGAGATAAATTTGTGACATACATTTACAAATATCATATAGTTTCTCTGGTGTGAGAAACTGAAAGTACAAGTAAAGACCAAAGTGTATAATATGTATTGTGAACTTGAGGTGTTTATTGTTAAAGGGCTGGAACTTAAGACCATGCTATTAAATGAAACAAATGGGACACATGTGTGTAAATATCCCATTGTCTGTCACTGGTGTGAGATACTAAAAGTGTAAATAAGAACAAAAGTGTATAAGAGATATAGTGATGTGGGAAGAAATGCCTCAAAAGGAAAGGGGAATTAGAGAAGGGGGAGGAAGAAAGGAAGGAAGGAAAAAGAAAAACCAAGAAAAGAAGGATAAAATACAAACAGCTTTGTAAATAAGGAAGGACGGGGGTAGGGGGACACAAATTAAGGAACAGCATGTACAAGAACAAATTCCCTGCAGTCAACGTGACCACTGTATGTACCTAAATTGTACAAATAAGATGATGGAAATTTTTATAAAAGTAAGGGGAATGAAGGAGCGGACAGAGGGAAAGGAAGGAAGGGAGAAAACAAAATGGAAAAAGAAGGATAAAATGAAAACAAAGGGGCTCCTTTGTGGGTAAGGAGGGGAAGAGGGGCCGAGGGGAGAGAATTGGGAGAAAAAGAGGAATCGGGATGCATCACACACAGGTACAAATTCCCTATGGTGAATATGATCATCACACACATCTAAATTACACTTAATAAAAAAGAAAATGTAAAATTTTAAAGTGAAACAACACATGTGTTCGTATGTGAATATATATGTGTGCGTGTGTGTGTGTGTGCATGTATACGTGCATGTGTGTGTATGGCATGTGTGTGTGTGTTTGCATGTGTGTATGGATATGCATGTGTATGTACGTGTGTGTGCATGTGGATATGTGTGCATGTATATCATGTATGTATGTGTGCATGTGTATGTATGCATATCTATGCCAGGGAATGAGAATAAAAAGTAGCCTTGCTGTCACAGTTGTTGAACAGCCAAGCAATACTTAATCAAACAACTGCTGGGTCAGCTCTCTATAGTTTCATAGTTCACTCAGGTTCATTTTGCAAATAGATTTTGGTGCATTATTTCTCATGTGACGGGAGAACACATGAGCTTCATGTTTCCATTAGCTCCTTTATTTCTCAAAACCCCAAGAAGGCAACAGGCAGTGACCCTATACATGGGCTATGCACACAGATGTGTTACAGTCACAGACACCTGGGTTGTGAAAATGATTGTACATTTCTCAAAAACTGTCAAACCCTATCCAGTTATCATTGTGAGATGATCGGGAACAGTTCCCCTTTGATCTGGATTGAAACACCCTGTCAAAATTCTATGCCTATTTGTACTGAAAAGATAAAATGAAAGGTAACCTAAGATAAAACTTTGCAAAATATGACAAGCAGGAGGGAATTTACCTCGCCCTGGAGAGTGTGGCCTCAAACTGGGAGGACACATGCTGTATACTCACTTCCCACTCATTGCTACATTGAATTAATATAATTGAAAGTCATATTAAGAGTAGAAGCACTGAGTAGAAAACCAGAAAATAACTAGTAATTGACTAAATTCTTTTTAAGGAATGAAAAAACACTTGGCAAAGTATTAGTCATACACACTAGTGTGAAATATATATATATATATATATATATATATATAATTAGCAAAGTTTATTCTAGAGCAGTTTTAGATTGATAGTAAATGTGAGGAGAAAAATGCAGAAAGCTCCCATTTGACCTCTCTTCACACACATCCATAAATTTCCCTGCTAAGGAAATCCCCCATCAGAGTGATGTGCTTCTTAAAACTGATAAAGGAAACGGCATGGTAACATAAACCTGTAATCCCAGAACTGAGGAGGCTGAGGCAGGAGGATCACTGGAATTTCAAGTTCAACCTGGGCTACAAAGTGAGCTTAAGATCAGCCTGAACTGCATAGCAAGATCCTGTCTCAAAAGACAAACAAAAAAAGCCAGATAAACTTACATTGACACATCATTATCAAAGTGCATACTTGACATTAAAATTCACTCTTGATGGACATTTTCTTTTGCCTTTTACAAAATGTCATATATTTGGAATCGTAGTATATTTATCCTTTTCAAATTGCTCTTTCACTTGATAATGAACGTTTATACTTCATACTTTTTAGACTATTATTTTATTTTTAATGTATAGATTAATAGGTTTACTGGAGCATTTCTTTATCTTTTATATCCTAATAATTAATTTCTTTTTAGATTTGCATAATATGACGTTATCTTTAAAAGTCACAGTGTCACCTTAAATGTGAAAGACTTAGTGCCATATTTACCACAGGATATGCATACTCACCGCATGGATTTCCAAGAAAAACTATGATAGTTTCATGTGTTTATACCACAAGCAAGAAAATGGGATGAGTGTAATTTCAGAAGTTAACCATAAAATTTTAAATTATAAAGCATTTCACTTTTTATTTCTATGAGGTCATAGAATTATAGATGTCAGAATACAAGAGAGGTTGTTGTTTAATTTCCAAGTGCTTATGGAGTTTTGGGAGTTCCTTTCGTCATTAATTTCCAATTTCATTGCACTGTGGTCAGATAATTTGCACTGGATAATTTCAATCCTTTTGCATTTAGGTTAGTATGCTCTATGGGCTAGAATGTGGTCTATTTTAGAGAAAGTCCCATGTGCAGCTTAGTAAAATGTGTATTCTGATGTTGTGGGTGGAAGACTGTATACATCTATTAAGTCCATTTATTCACAGATTTGGCTCAGATCTGTTATTTCTTTGCTGACTTTTGTCCCGTTGACCTATCTCTTTGAGTTAAAGGGGTGTTGAGGTCCCCTATTACAATAATGTTATTGATTATATGGGTTTGCATGTCTATTAAGATTTGCCTTATGAAGTTTGGTGCTCCAATATTTGGTGCATATTTGTTTAGACTGGCAGAGTGGATTAAGAAACAAAACCCAATGGGTTTTGTTTAATCCACTAAATCCACTCTGCCAGTCTGTTTCTTTTGACTTGTGAATTGAAGCCATTTACATTTATGATTATAACCAATATGTGCTGGCTTATCATTGTCATGTTATTTACTTGCTGTTCATTTCTTACTTTTTCTACCTGTTTACTTGTTTGCTCTTCTTGAGGGTACCTTTCTATTGTTGCTCTTGAATTTTTGTTCATTTTCTTCTCTGTCTAGAATGTCTTTTAGTGCTCTTTGTAAGAATTGTTTGGCATTCATGAAGTTCTTCAGTTACGCTTTGTAATGGAAAAGTTTTATTTCTCCATTAAACTTGAAGGATACTTTGGCAGGATACCTCAGTCCGGGCTTTAAGCTGTTTTGTCAGAGGACCAGTAATACCTCATTCCAAGCTCTTCTTGATTGGATGGTTTGTGTTGAAAACTCTACTGTGATTCTGATGGGCTTTCCTTTATAAGTGATTGGTTTCTTTTCTCTAGCAGCTTTTAATATTTTGTTCTTTTGCTGAAGATCCGGGATCTTGATTATTAGGTCTGGGTGCAATTTTATATTGGTTACGACTACAAGGAGTTCTATATGCCTCATTAGTATGTGATGTAATTTCTGTTTCCATGCTTGGGATATTTTCTGCTATTATTTCTGCAGATATTATTTTCATGTCATTTGTGTCACTGCCTGCTGTTTGGTTGACTCCTATTACTCAGACTTCACTTTGCCTCATCTTTCAGTTTCTGGATCCTTGTTGATTTTAAGAGATCCTTTCATGGTTGCTAGCTGTGATGCTGTCTTGGAGATCTGAAATTCTATCTTCAGGTTCATTCAAGTGGTTTTGTAAGCTTTGAATGGAAGTTGTATTTCTTGTAAGTTTCTTTGAGTCTATTTCATGCATTCTAATTCATTACTTAAATTCGTGTGGAACCAGAAGAGACCAGGAATAGCAAAAGCAATCCTGGGTAAGAAGGACAAGTCAGGTGGAATTACACCTGACCTGAAATTGTACTACAAAACTACTGTAAAAAAAATCAACATGGTACTGGCTAAAAAACAGACCAGAATATCAATGGAATAGACTGGAAGACACAGAAACAACCACAAACACACTCAGCCACCCAAACTGACAAAGGGGCCAAACAAATTCACTGGAAGAACCATAGCCTCTTTAATAAAGGGTGCTGGAAAAATTGGTTTGCCACCTGCCAAAGACTGAAAATAGAGCCAAGTCTATCACCATTCACCAAAGTCAAATCAAAGTGGACCACAGACTTCAATATTAATACAGAAACACTAAATCCATTGGAAGAGAAAGTAGGTAAAAATCTTGAAGACATAGGGATAGGCAGAGAGTTCATGAACAAAAATCAAACTGCCCATGAAAAACTTCAAAGAATCAACAACTGGGACCTCATTCTACTGAAAAGCTTCTGTACATCTAAAGACATCACCAGCAGAGTAAAAAGAAAACCCACAAATTAGGAGAAAATTTTAACTGACTGTCCCTCAGACAAAGGACTTCCATCTAGAATATACAAAGAATTAAAAAGCTTCAACCCCTCCAAATTCAAAGACCCAATCCAAAAATGGGCATCAGAGATGAATACACACTCCTCAAAGAAATACAAATGGCAAATAAATACATCAAAAATTTTCAACATCGTTAGTCATTTGAGAAATGCATATTAAAACAACAATGAGATTTCACTTCACCCAAGTAAGAATGGCTACCATTAAGAAATCAACCAATAACAAATGTTGGCGAGGCTGTGGAGAAATAGGAACTCTTCTCCTCTGCTGATGGGAATGCAGACTGGTGAAACCACTGTGGAAATCAGCTTGGAGGTTCCTCAGCAAACTAGGTCTAGAGGTCCCATTCAACCCAGCTATTCTCCTTCTGTGTATTTTCCCAGAAGATCTGAAAACATCACATCACAGCAATATATGTGCACCCGTGTTCACAGTGGTACAATTTGTAATTGCTAAATTGTAGAAGCAACCCAAATGTCCATCCAATGAAGACTGGATAAAAAAATTGTGATACTTTTATATAATGAACTGTTACTCAGCTATAAAAAAGATAAAACTTGAGGCTTTTATAGGTAAATGGTCACAACTAGATACCATACTCATAAGTGAAATAAAGATGACCTCCATGTGTTAGTAACATATTATCTGACTAGTGTAAGAACCTGAGTTTATCAAAAGTGGGAGGTATGGTAGACATTGTGAAATGAAATGAAAATGCTCAAAAGTAAGTGGCAACTGGAGTGTGGGAAAGGAAAAGGGAAAGAAGGGGAAATTATGTATGTATGTATATACAGGATAGCTAACAGTGGTACTACTGTCTTCTATTGCTCTACTGAAAGGAACAGTTAATGATTACTTGTGTGATTATTATTGCATGTCTCTGTTTTCCTGAGAAACCACTTTGAAGATATCAATAGTAATACAACAACTATTGTTAATTTCCTACCACTTTGTCTGTAACTCTGTATTGTTTTTATTGTTCTTGCACTATTTTGTAAATGGATATCTGTTTATTAATATGTTTTCTTCATTTATTCTTCAAACAAAAAAAGGAATATGGGAGAAAAGTTTGAAATTTTACTTATATCTTTGTGTGTGTGCTGTACTTGTTATTTCATAGCAAATAACTTTGTATCAAAAATTACTCTAGTAATTTTGGGCAGAAATCAAATGAATGTGGCTAGGTACATGGCTCAACAGCATAGTGCCTGCCTGGTAAGTGAGACCCTGAGTTCAACTCCCAGTACAAAAAAAAAAAGAGAGAGAAAGAAAGAAAGAAAGAAAGAAAGAGAGAGAGAGAGAGAGAGAGAGAGAGAGAGAGAGAGAGAGAGAGAGAGAGAGAGAGAGAGAGAAAGAAAGAAAGAAAGAAAGAAAGAAAGAAAGAAAGAAAGAAAGAAAGAAAGAAAGAAAGAAAGAAAATGAAGGAAGGAAAGAAAGAAAATGAAGGAAGGAAAGAAAGAAGGAAAGAAAATAAATGAGAGTATTGTATGACACTCAGAAAACAAGCTTGGAAGTATGGTCATTTTCATTATACCTCCCCAAGGACAAGGATAGATTTCCATTTTGTGACAACCTGTTTGATCTCCTTTTGTCAGAGCTCTGTAGTTTTCAATATTAAGGTCTTTTACTTCCTTCATTAGATTGATTCCTAAGTATGTCATTTTCCTTCATGTTACTGTGAAAGGTGTTGTTTCTCTAATTTCTCTCTCTCAGTGAGTTTCTTATTGGTGTACAGGAATGCTATTGGTCTTTGTGTGTTGGCTTTATATATGCTATGCTATTGAATTTGGTATTAAATCTAGAAATCTTTTGATGGAGTTCTGGGGGTCTTTCAGGTAAAATATCATGTTATCCACAAATGATAATAAACTTCTTTTTTTTCCTATCTTTATATTCTTTTCATTTATTTCTCTTTCTAATTGCTTTGCTAATGTTTCCAAAACTATATTAAATAGAACTAGTGATAGTGTCCTGACTTTAGAATGGAAGTTTTTAATTTTGGAGCACTTGGTATGATGCTTGCCCTTGGTATGGCATAGATGGTTCTTACCAAATTGAGATGAAGACCATCTATTTCAATCTTCTGTAGGGCTTTTATTATGAATGAGTGTTGGGCTTTATCAGATGCTTATTCTGTATCTATTGAGATGATCATGTGATTTTTGTCCTTGGCTGTATTACTATAGTGTATTACATTTATTGATTTAGTATGCTGACCCATCCCTGAGTCTCTGGGATGTATTCTCCATGGTCATGGCATGCAATCCTCTTGATGGTTTGCTGCATTCTGTTATCTAGTATTTTATTGAGGATTCTCACATCTATGTTCATTACGGACGTTGGCCTCTAGTTCTGTATTTCAGTTAGTTCTTTTGCTGGTTTTTGTACCATGATAATACTTACTTCCTTTAACAGGAATTTATTGAGGATTTCGCACCTATGTTCGCTTGGGAAATTGATCTGTAGCTACCTTCTCTGGTTTTGGCATCAGGGTAAATGTTGCTTCCAGAAATGAGTTTGGGAGCATTGCTTCCTTTTCAACTTTGTTAAAGAGTTTGAGGATTAAAGGCAATAGATCTTCTCTGAATTTCTGATAGAATTCAGCAATGAGTCCATCAGGACCTGGCGTTTTCTTTCTTGGTAGTTTTTAATTACATCTTCAGTTTCATTTATTGAATTTGGATTATTTAGAATATTTATATCTCCTTGATTCAACTTTGGTAATTTACATGTATCTAGAGATTTGTCCATTTCTTCTGAGCTTTGCATCTTATTAGAGCGCAGGTTTGCAAAGTGGGTATTGATGATATTTTGGATTTCTGCAGGGTCTGTTGTGATTTCATCCTTCTCATTCCTAACTTCATGGATTTGAGTCTTTCATTTTTTCATAAGGTTAGCTAAGTGTTTATCTACTATTTAGATAAACCTATTGTTTTTTTTTACTATTTCAAAGAACCAGCTCTTTGATTCACTAATTCTTTGTACTGGTTCTTAATTGCATTAATTTCTCCTCCTAAAACTTATTTGAAACCTGAAGGAACCTAGAATGGCAAAAGCATTCTACATAAAATGGCAAGGTGGGGGCGTGGCAATCCTGACATGAAATTATACTAAAAATCTCCCATGATAAAAACATCATGGAACTGGCAAAAACAGATATGAGGTTCAATAGAACAGAATAGAAGATGCAAAAGAAACCCCAAACACATTCAGTCACAAGATCTGCAATAAAGGGTCTAAAACGTTTGCTGAAAGTAAGTTGGGCTCCTTAATAAAGAGTTCTGGGAAAACTGACTTTCTACATGCTAAAAACATATTTATTACCATGCAGTAAAATAAAATAAAAATGGGCCAAAAATTTCAACACTAATACAGAAACACTAAATCTACTGGAAGATAAAAATAAGTAAAATTATTGAAGGCATAAATGTAGAAAAATCTTTAGGAAGAAAACCTTAATTGCACTGGCTATATTAGAAAGAATCAACAACTGGGATCTCATCATACTTAAAAGATTTTGCTCAGCAAAGAAAATAAATAAATAAACACCAACACAATGAAGACACAACCCACAAAATTGAAAAAAAAAACAGTTATTCCTCAGACAAAGGACTAATAAAATATAGAAAGAACTCAAAAGACCCAATCCCCCAAACTTAAAGACCCAACCCAAAAATGGGCATCTGAGATGAATAGACACTTTTCAAATGAAGTACCAATAGAAAAAGAAGAAGATTTTCAACATCACAGATCATTTGAGAGATTCAAATTAAAACAGCATGGAGATTCCATCTCATTCCAGAAAAAATGCTATGATCAAGAAATTAACCAATAACAAAAGTTTCTTAGGATGTGGAGAAAAAGAAACACTTCTCCATTCTTGGTGGGGGTATCAATGAGAACAACTAATATGGAAATCAGTATGGAGATTCCTCAAAAGAGGTTCCATTTGGCCCAGCTAATCCCTTTCTTAGTATCTTCACAAAGTGATAAAGCATCATAGTACAGTAATATATGCACACCTATGTTTGGTAGCAGTACAGTTTGTAAAAGCTAAATATTGGAGACAGCCCAAATGCCAATCAACATATTAATGGATAAAGAATATGTAGCTTTTATGTACAACGGAGTACTACTTTGCCACAAAGACTAAGTTTGAGTCATTTGTAGGTAAATGGATGCACTTTGGGTCTATACTATTAAGGGAAATAAATCACACATGCAAGTTTAAATACCACGTTGTTTCCCGTGTGAA
The DNA here is from genome assembly GCA_004027595.1 of Dinomys branickii. NCBI lineage: Eukaryota > Metazoa > Chordata > Mammalia > Rodentia > Dinomyidae > Dinomys > Dinomys branickii. The sequence continues at coordinate 3,404 of PVLD010012460.1, read as the reverse complement.
AAATCAAATGGGTAAATAAGAATCAAAATAGATGACAGATATTGGGAAGTAGGTAGAAAATGTTCAGATGAGAAGAGGAGCAAGGGAGGAGGGAGGAGAAGGGAAAGAAGGTAAAAGGAAAATCAGAATTGAGGAAAAAAGGAAACAGCTTTTGTAAATCAGGAGGAAACTAAGGTTGAAGGGAGGGGGATGGGGAAAAAGACTTATCAAGATACATTATGCACAGGCACAAATGTCCTATGATAAATATGATCCCTATGTATATCGAAGTGTACTAATAAGATTAATTCAAATACAAAAAAATACAGGTTTGGGAGATTTGAGCAAAGTGCACATGGGGACATGCAAACGTGCGTGTTTTGTGTGTATTTCTGCAGACTGTCTGTTACTGCTTTAAAATTCTCTCCCCTTTTGAATAAACTTGTATTTCATTATGAATATCCCTATCTCTATAAGAAGTCATGATAACAAAGTAAATTTCACTGAAACTTCTTGTTTCAATAACACTCTTGTTTGTTATTTCACTAAAACTTTTCTGATGACATGTTTTGTGTCCATAATTTCTGTCACAGTAGAATGCTAAGACGAAGTGTTTGTCCTGCTTACCCTCTATGAATTTTCTTTCTCCTGCTGACACCTCGAACAAGTCCTCAGGAAAGATCCCTCCTTGGAAAGGTACCTATGAATCCTACACTTTTGTTTAACAGGACACTTGGTTGATGTGGGAAACATCATCCTTCGAAGCTCAAAACTAGTGCAATTTTGAAGTCACACTCTCTTTTCAGTAAGAAAATGTTTTTTCCCTATGATAACTTCTAAGATTGCATTTAAATACCATGATATTTGCTTATTAAAGTAGTTTTTTTTCCAATGGCTGTAATATAGTGAGAGAGAGCATCATATGAGTTGGTCACACAAATTACATCTCATTGGAACAAATTTGTTATCACTTAAATTTCTTCAGAATGCCAGTGCTTTTATTTTATTGTGTGATGGGCAAACTTCAGGGTTTTTGTTAGAATTAAAAAATCCAAAACAGGTTACAATTTTAAAATAATGTATATAACTACAATAGAAAAAAGTTAAATGTAATTTGCAATGATTCTGTTTGTTACAAATAAATGAAATTGTGAATTATACACATCATTTTCAAGTAAAGTATTCTCACTCTGTGTTTTAAATAGAAAAACCCAAAAAGAATAAACAATAATATTTTGTTGTCAAGCAGTAACCTACTCTGTGCTTTACACTGTGGATACTATAATGATTTCTTATTTGTTTTGATTAACACAAATAGGTAAAAGTTCTTTGCTGATAGAAACAGTACAAATTCTCTGAGATTCAGAAATGATTCTGATGATAAAGAAGGAACACAAAATGTTTATAGAAAAAAGTCTGCTTGTGAGAAAAAGAGGAAACTAGCCTTCAAAGTAATTTATCACAACCTTGAGTGCAAATTATAAGAACTTATAACAAATAAATACTGAAAATATTTCTCATCCTATTAACAGTATTTTTTTTTCAGTACTGGGTATCAGACTCAGGACCTTGTGCTTGCAGGCAGCCCCTCATGCCACTGAGCTATACCCTCAGCCCAACAGTAAAATTTTTAGAAGACATTTCAAGAAACTAATATCTCAAGGGAGAGTTTATCTTCATTTCCAACCAAAATTGGCAAATGGAAATGAATGTCAGAAGACTCACAACAAGTCACTTTCTAGGTACACACTGAGTGATAAGTGAACAAGATCATTCCCAAAGGAAACTAGTAGATGAAATTTATTTGAAGAAATAATTATGTAAATATACAAACTTTTCAAGCTCTTTGAACTCTAAAATGGGAAATTTCTCCATTAAAGATCTGAAAAGGCAAAGAAAAATATTTTGCATTCTGTTCATTTTAAGAAAAGTTGTTTTTTATCAAACTAAACCCCAAATAATTACATTGTCCTTATCAATACTTATCAATAAAGTCTTAAGTAAAATTAAGCAAACAAGGAAGTATATGCTCTACATATAAGATATGTTATCCTTCTAAACAATCTTTCATTTCACTTATAGTAATGTTCAAAATACTTATTTTAACAGCAAATAAAGCTATAGATTGCTTCAAAATATAGAAATATAACCTAGGAAAATGAGACTCTCATGAAATATACTTATAAATATGTTTTTATTTAGAATATTCTTTTTTTCTTTTTCATTTTTTTTCATTTTTTTATTTAAAACAAATAAAAGTACAAAAGCATATTAACAGACACCAATTAGCATAAAAAAAGTACAATCACAACTAATATATAGACAAGGTGACATGGTCTCAAAAGGGGTTATTGCTTTATCCATTGATATCTTCGAAGTGTAAATATATGAACCCATATACAGACATGCAAATTTAGTCAGACAATACTCTCAACAACAGAAAAAACACAAAAACCAAAAATCCAAAGACAAAAAACAAAACAGGCAAACAACAACAACAAAAAAAACCCAACAATAGTTGCTGCTTTGCATATTGATATCTTCGAAGTGTGTGATCAGGATAACACATACAGACATCCAAGATTGATCAAATAACCCGTCATCAATTATTCCTTAGCATTAAGTGATATAATACAATAGTAGAACCATGTTAGCCCTCCTGCATATATGTATATTCATATATACATACATACATATTTGTCTCTTTCTTTTCTCCTTTCCCTCGTCCCATCTGTTCTTTGTTTTAGAACAGATTTCCTTCATGTCTCTTAGTTTGTATTCCAACGCTCGGGATCTTACACCAGTGATACAATACATTGCCTGCACATGAATTGCTGATTTATTTCACTTATGAGTATGGACTCCAGTTTTGACCACTTGCCTACAAAGTCCCCAAAACTGTCTTTCTTTATAGCTGAATAATATTGCATTATATAAAAATGCCACAATTTTTTAATCCAGTCTTCTGTGGATGGGCACTTGGGTTGCTTCCACATTTTAGCTATTACAAATTATGCTGCTATAAACGTGGGTGCACATATATCAGAGTGATATGATGTTTTCAGATCTTCTGGGAAAATACCCAGAAGAGGAATAGCTGGTTTGAATGGAATCTCTAGACCTAGTTTGCTGAGAAATCTCCAAACGGCTCTCCACAGTGGTTGCACCAGTCTGCATTCCCACCAGCAGTGTAATAGAGTACATATTTCTCCACAGCCTTGCCAGAATTTGTTATTGGATGACTTTTTCATACTGGCCAGTCTTACTGGGGTGAGATGAAATCTCGATGTTGTTTTTATTTGCATTTCTCGAATGACTAAGGATGTGGAACATTTTCTCATATATTTATTTGCCATTTGTATTTCTTTGTCTGAGAATTGTGTATTCATCTCAGATGCCCATTTCTGAATTGGGTCTTTGAATTT